>CAWVNZ010000033.1:0-80939 GCA_963930735.1 Dioctria linearis
GTATTTTCTTCAGATTTAGAGCAGATAATAGGGTTTGTCAATGGTTGAAGCACAGAGTGATTCCGATTCTGCCGGAGATAAAATTGCTTTTCAGAATAGTCTCGAGTGTAAAATAATAAAGCAAGGGCGAAGGGTGCATAAACCTTTAAAAATACAGGGTATTTTATAAATAATCTGCAACGCCTCAAATATTCTAGCAGGATGTGATTTATCACCTCCCCCCATATGTAGGACACCCGGTGAATTGTACAAGCATATATGTATAAACAGGGTGGTTTTAACTTGGTTCTCAGAAATGAAATAGAACTGAGGTTGAAGTGTCAGGAACAAAAAGTTGCGAAGCCTGTCGGGGAGGGGGGGGCAATCCTTTTGGAGTTACAGGTTGATTATGCTAGCTTTTCACAAAACAACCTCGTAACTTCCTCTTTTTGTAATCTATGAAGGTGATGATTGTAAACAGTCTAAGCTCTCCAAGGAAATTCAAATCAAGCACTACTCCCCTTATGTCGCTAGCTATAGGATGTCAAAGTAAAATAATGGGAAAAAATCCCAATTTCTTTTAATTTTAATAATTTTCCCGTCAAAATGCCTGATAAGCGTTACATTTTCTTACAAGATCCTCAGAATTAAATTTTTTCATTTCATCCTACAACTGACGATAAAAGTCACGCCTAATTTTATGTAATTGCACACATAATTAACAAAATATGAAATTTAATATAATTATGCATCATAAAAACGGATGCATTTACCTAGGTACATGTGCAGGATCAAATGATAAATAACGTTCTGAGGTTTCCAAATTTTCCCAGCAAATGTAACCGTTATCGAGCAATTAAGCGGAAATACTGTTAAAATAAAAAAATAAAACGAAAAAAATAGGATTTTTTCCAATTTTATCACTTAGACGTCCTATAACTAGCGACACGTGCGGGGAGTAACGTGCTGGTTCAACATTGGTTGCTTAGACGATTTACAACCTTCTGAGCTAAAGACCACCTTCATAGGTTATACAACAAGACAGCTGTCGGGTAACTAGCATATTCTCAATAGGTCACATTAAAGAGGAGAGTCTACAGTTTAAAGTTTTTATAAAAAAAAGTTATGCTAACGACCTTTTTGCAAAAATAATAGAGGTTAAATTAAAAAAAAGTTAAGAAAATCCGAAATTTTTAGTTTAGACAACCATAATTCTTGATGGGAGAGGGGTATGGGGCTGGTTGAAAAGGTTATGAAGTTCTGCCTACATTGAGCTCTTATCTGTGACCGTACGTCCTGTAGTTCTTAAGATACAGGGTGTTTTGTTAAAAACTAGATTTTTTTCTTAATCACCCTGTAACTCCTAAACGGTTGATATGCCCCCCCCTCCGGCCTGCCATTCAATTTTAATTTTTGGTTGGTCTAGGTGAGTACTATCACCTCCCGGTCTATCGACCTCTTAGTGGGAAACACCCTGTAAGTAAATATTTAAAACAAAAGACAGTAGCTTTAAAAATAAGCAAAATTTTCAGTCTTTTAAAAGGGTGATATTCCTACCTTTTCTGAAAGTTATGGTTTATTCGATAATACCGTTATAAATATGCCTTCTGTATATGCACATAGGTTTTTTCTAGGATAGAATTCATTAAAAGTCACAAAACTTTCCCTCATGGCATCTTCTACTAGTTTTGAGATTTAAAAGAGGATTCATAGGAAATAAATTGGATGAAAAATGAATGAAAAATGTAGGTAGGTACACAAACGCTTTACAATTAAAACTGTTTAAATCCAAGAGATGCTTTTATCGCGGTTGTTTTTTATTCTTCGATAAAACTGAGGTGGTTTCCAGCTCTAAAGGACTTTAATGATTGCAAAGGAAGTGACATTCACAATCGTGAGAGTAAAAGAAAATACTCGAAATAAAATTGAATTTTTCAATTTTGGTAATGAAGATTGGAGCAGATTATCCACAGTAGTGCTAATGCATGTAGTGAGCTGGAAAATCATTAAGTTTTATATCGTACAAAAGAGTGTTAACCATATTATTGAAAAAAGTTTATTTCTTGAGTAGAAGGCCGCACAAAAACTGTCGTCATCGGAATCAGTAGCATGGCAATTGCATTAAAATGACATGCGCTTTCTGGTTTAAAAAAACAAACAGTAGAAGTTTTTAGTCTATTTTCGACTAGTTAGAAAATCATACATACATTCATGTACATATATAAAATATATTTATAAATATGGGAATATTTTATTTGGAGGATAGCGCGGTCAGGAGCTCATTGAGCGCATTGATGAGCTCATGATGTTTGGTTGGATGAATATAATGCTGATTTTTGTTCTAGCACCGGAACTAAACTCATTTATATACTTCACAAATCAATGATTGCTCAACACCATTTATTTTTATTCGTTCATTAGCTGCACAGATCTGTAGTGAATATTTACTTAGCAAGGTCATCCAAAACGTGCCGAACTGATTTTTTACGTCTATTAAAAATAGCTCTGGTCCTAGTAAGTTGTATATCATGCAGTAAGAGATTCCATTTGTCAACATATTGGATAAAGTAGGGACACTGGCTGTTTTCGGGTCTACATCGCGGTATTATTAGTTCTAGTGTCGATTCGACTGGAGTTTTTAGCTTTTCAAATAGGTACTGGCTACTGGCTGATTATGAGTCGATGTAAAATCTTTAGCCTATATTTGATAATTGAGTTGGCGAAGATACTTATAGAAGAGCTGAGAAAAAGAGTTACTTGTATAAGAGCACCACTCCCCCTTAGGATACATTAAAATACAAAAACCTACTACCAGCCATACTGAACAGAACCTCTTGAACCGCCAGAGCGTTCATGCGTGGAAAGAACCTGACAGTCTTCTACTTCCATGGTTACGTATTATTATTAATATTATTATTGTTGTGATGACAGGGGTGAGTATGGTTCAGGAGGAGCTGCTTTGGAGGCGCAATGGCGAGTTTATCAATAAATCGGTATATTTTTGTATTTATCTTAATTTAATTTTGGTTGATTACACTTGTCGTACAACCACATAATGTATATTCACATTGTCATACTTGACTAAAAAGTTATTCTAGTTAACATAAGAGCCCTCGCCCGCATCGGTACTAAAATCTGTTAAACTGATGAGCGTTGGCTACCACCCACCCTAGTAGAAATTGCTCATAGTTTTGCCTTAACTCTTGCCTGCAAGGGGCAAATATTATATAAATCCATACTAATTTGACTGAAAAGGTTTTTGCAATCCATAAAAAAACATATAAAAACTTAAATCCAGATGAGCCGTCTGATGAGCATTCATTAAATCTCATCGAAGGACTCATTGGATATCATGAAACTGCTCCCTATATTCTAAGCCAGCAATAAATAAATATTTATTCTTCTCATCACCGTGTCAGATGCCATTTTTACTAGAAATATTTGAATTGATTTTTGTGATTTCTGTATTTATTTAAGTTTTTAAATTATTTATTTGAAATTAATTTCTTGATTTATTTTTCCACGGAAAGACTGTCGCCCATATGCTGAACAATATGTTATGCCCAAAACCTTACGCCTCACCGTCTCAGAGTATGATTTGCAACCGGAGTTTGAATTCAGAAAAATATATGAAATCAATCTTAAATCAGATTCTCATTTATGAACTCATCATGATACTCATTGACATGCTTATTAATAAGCTCATTGTGACACTCATTGCTATGCTCATTAATAAGCTCATTGTGACATTCATTGATATGCTCATTAATAAGCTCATCGTGACACTCAATATCCTACTCATCGAAGCTTTCATTTAATATTGTAAATTGCACAAAACAGAAGCAAAGTATACATTTCTAAATAAGTGAATCAGGACGTTCATGTGATTACTCATGAGGAGCTCATTGATGAGCTGATCATGATTTGTATACTTGTTCCGCGATTTAGTAGAATGTTTCTACTTTGTTCTACTTGTTCGCATGTCACTAACCTCGTTTTATACCAATCAGTTTCTACAATAGCTTCGAAAAAATCTGTAAAATGTTAACCAATGACCAATTTAGGCTGCAAACGACTCTATTGCTTTGATTGTTTGGTTCTTAATGTAATCCAAGCAATATTAAAACTGCCATCGTAATTTATTAATTAAAATTATTAACGCATGAAAATCGATATTTATGTACGTTTTACTTTCTTTTGTTAATTGTCTTTGCTTCGTTAGTATCCAGCATGCTTAGTTCATCAGAGCAGTAAATTATGTTTAAATAGATATTCCGTTTGCGGTACATATCTATAAGAAGTCAATAGGAATTTTTGTTCGTATTCAACTAACCATGAATACGACAGCTTCAATGGCATTTGGTTTTGTTTTATCTTGGTAATTACTGAAATGATGGACGTATATTTTTCAATGGAATTAGTTTACTTTTGGGATGAAAATCAATGAGGCTGAAAATATATAATTCAAGAGGAGTTAATCTACTATAAAATCGTAGGAATGCATAAAAAGGGACTCTCAAAGTGTCCATAATCATCAGATAAATTCTGAATTGTCGCAAAGGCAAACGACAAATTATACTTTTTGGGAAACTGATCTGAAAATTGAAGCGCATAAAGATTTGAATTTGGTGATAGTATGGATGGATGGATGGATGGATAAAAAGATTAGAACAACTTTTTTCTTTCGAGAAGTAATTTTGTGCGCAAGATGAGTTTAAATGATTTGTTTTTGTGTATATGATAACAGAATTAAAAATTTCTCAGTGCAAATTAGCATCACAAAACACCAGACATTGAAGGCTGATAGTTAGGCAGCATTTTAACTTTCTCGTTCTTTGTAGATATTACTTAGAAAAATAACATATTTTTCGTTTATCAAAGAACTGAAAATATCATATATAAGAAGGGACGTCAAGTACAACCGTCTGGCAACATTCTTGTCATGAAAATTTCGTGCAGCAGTAGGTATTTATGCTAAAATGTGTCATTTTCCAATGTCGAAACCATGTAATTTTCTTGTCGAAAATACAACAAATCTTCTTTAAAACAAATATCGGGGCAGTACTAAGCTAAAATTTTGGTCACGAAATTTACGTAAAAATCATAGATGCCATTTCAAAAATGGATAAAGTCGGGCAACACCTCACGGTACTGATTTTTTATTTATACTGGACAAACAGTCACAAGGTAAAAAAAAAGTTCAAGTTGAATTAATGCACTTTAAGGGTCAAGTAGTTATAAGAAAATTGAATTGAATTGAATTAATTTGATCCAAAAATTTGTTTTAATATTTTAATAATGAATTATTGAAATTTGCATAAAAAACAAAAAAACAGCTTTTTGGCACAATAATTTAGTTTGAATTAGTTACAAATAGGCCTTCAAAAGTGTTCAAATTTAATATTCCGATTTAAATTTGCCGCAATTTGTAGGTACTAAAATTCTTTATCTTATTTGACAAAATACAAGCTGCAGTTTTAGTTATGGAACAATTTTCAATTAAATCAATTAAAGAACCCGAATCTAATTTAGAAACCTATTACTGAAATGAGGAAATGGGAATGAGGAGCAAGCACTGTACCATCTAATCAACTTATTAAGAATATTATAAAAAAATGTTTAAAAACTGGGTTAGTACACAATGGTAATTGAGCCACTGCGTTCCTTTAAACTCATAGAAAAGATTGCAAAAATATAAGTAGGATGAAAACATGAAAATATCAATTCGTAAATATTCCCGGCAACTCTACATAAAAAAACCGACTCTACACAGAAGTTTAAGAAAAGAGCTTGATTTAAAAGGATCTAAGAGTTGGCTCTACACTTGACTCAAGAACTGAATGCAAACGAACCGGTCATCACGTCGTCTTAAATACGTTTATTAATAAGCCTTAAGCACATAGGATGTAATAGGTCAAATTAAATAGGAGAGTCTACTGCTAACAGTTTTTATAAAAAACAAAAGATATGGTAAGGGCCTTTTTGCAAAAAAAATATAAGGTCAAAGTAAAAAAAAGGTAAGAAAATCCGAAATTTGTAGTTTAGACCACAATAACTTTTGAGATGATAGAAGTACCAGGCTGGTTGAGAAGTCGTTGGAAAGGACATGAAGCTCTGCATATAATGAGTTCTTACTTGTGACAGTACACCTGTACTTTATAAGAGACAGGGTGTTTTGTGAAAAACTAGTTTTTTTGCTTAATCACCCTGTACCTCCTAAACGGTTGATATAGCTCTTCCCGCTAGAGAACAATTTTTTGTTTGTCTATGTGAGTACTATAACCTTATTTTTAGCACCTACCTCCCCTGCCACAGTGCGGAATGTGTTAGAAATAAAGGACACATGGGTTTCAGTATAATTTCAGAAACATATTATTAGGATAAAAACGATGAAAGGAAATTTAAATCCAATTTCAAGCAACTTTTTCAATAAGTATACAGCCAAAAATTAAAAATTGTGCTGCTTGCCGATTTTGATCATTTTTGAAATAGTTTCAAGACTTTTTATAAAAAATTCTATTCACTATTCAAAATCTCAGATCAATATAATCTTAAGTAATTTTTGATGCTTGGTGAACCTAGATGGATCCGGTCCAATAAATATATTGATATATTTGTAATACATAAGTGAAAAAGGAGGCGATACCCATATCGATATCATTACATCAGTTCCAATGAAATCTTTAATCTATCTAATCCCTTGTAGATAGATTCTCACATGGAATGCTCGCACTACAACTCGCGTACATAACTTTACCATTTAAAATACTTTCGACCGCACAGTAAAAACTCCATGATGCTTTTTTATCACGAACTGTGCGAATGTGGAACAATCTACCATTTTCTATCTTTCCCCCGGCTTAAAATGTGCGAAACTTCAGAGATTGACATACATGGATTCCTCCGCCAATCTCTGTATGTCCCATAATCCTTTCCCTATCTTATTCCTATCATGCTGTGCTTTGTATAAATGTAAAAAAATAAAAAATAAAAATAAAAAAATAAAAACGCTTCGAGCAAATTGCGACCATATCTGATCTAATTACCACCACGGTGGATTTTGTAAGACCATTCGACGTGGTTTTGGGAGACCGACAACAATGGCGTTCCGCTAAAATATCCTTCCGATATGGATATTCAATAGTGTGGTATGCAGACGGTTCAAAAACGAACAGTGGGATTGAACGGGGCATAAACGGCCCCAGCTGCCATACTTCCTAGGTCCTGGGCTCTATCTCTACCGTATTCCAATCTAAGGCTAATACTTGTATTGAAGCCATTTATGGCTCAACCATTAATAACCTCTTGGATATTCAAGCCGCTCTTAAGGTTTTAAATTCCTTCACTATTTAGTCGAGGATAGTCTGGGATTGTGGGTATGCAAACCTTCGAAAATTTATCGAGGAGAAGGTCATCCTCATGAGGGTATCGGAGAGTTGTTGATAAAATTTAAGGCAGGCCGTTCGAAGTCGAATCCTTCGAAGCATGAACTTTTTCTGGTGTCTACTATGCAGTGTTAAGGTTAAATATAATACTCAAGGTGATTTGAGTTGACTTGAATTTTTCGGGCAATAGACGTATTATAAGTCTTTTGGTTTTGATAAGAATATATAAATATATTTCATTATAAGTATGTTTTGAAACGCAATGTAGTTCAAAGCTTTTGACGCTAATTTCACACTATTGTCACTTTCACTTCTTGTCTTGTCTTCAGCTAAAATTAGCCACACTTACAGTTCTGGATGAAATAGAATTTTAGAACTTTATATAACATAAAATCGCCAATACGGCGGCTTTATATTGGTGGACGAATTTTATCACTTATGGTCAGATTTGTTTAAAAGTGGATATCTGTGGGATTTTAGGGACGCTAATTACGAATTTGTGTTCGAAGTGTAGAAATCTCTTATGGTGAGATTCGATTAAAACTCGATATCTGGGGGACTTTAGGGATTGCAGTGGCCGAAGGGTTATTCGCAAGCAAGCAAGCAAGAGATTTAATCAGACTTCTGAAATGAGTTATTATGTAATTACAAATACACATTATTAATTTTTAGAGCCCAATTTAATTATTTTTCAAATAAATTTATTCAGTAAACCATTGTCAATTTGGAAACATTGTTTAGAGTTTGTGTACATATTTATTAATTCTGTTGAACATGCTCCTGGGTTGCCCCAAAGGTTGCTATATCGTCAAACAAATAACTACGCTATCCAACATTATGCCAAACTTCGTGTATTTGAATTCGCTCGAATCCTTTATCACAATTCGGTATTTTTTTGGTAAAACATTCTTGCTTCGAAGGGTTCAACTGCCCAACCATGGGCGATTTTATATCCTAATTTTTCTTTTAGTACAATTTGCAATCCTATAAATCTCATATATCGATTATAAGTCGAATCAAGCAATAAAAGTAAAAATGTTTCAGACATATTGGCACCGCCATATTTAATTCCTAAGTTTTAACCAAATATTCGTAATCCGTGACTCCGAAAATTTCGAGTCGAATCGGGCCATACTGACAAAGTTCGGCCGCTATCTTGTAGACACCATCTTGATTTAATATTATATAAATGTGTTAAATTATATTTTCTTGCAAGATCTACATCTGTGCTAAATTTTAGTTCAATGGCTCAACGGGACGGAACGTGGGTCAAATTATCATTACACATTTTGAATCACGCCACTTGGTAGCTTCGAACCTTCGAATTTCTTCTGTTTGAAGATCGAAAACCTATTTTTTGGCACTTCTAAATCTTACCTCAGAGCTATCCTAAATAACTGAGAAAATGAACAAAAATTTCTTTATATGAAAGGCTACAAGGTTTTCAGGAGGTAAAAAGGTCAGAAAAACTTCATAAGGAGAACTGCTCGTTGAGGTATCACCTAAATAAGATGTACTTAGCTGAGACTTCATCCTCCCGCTTCTGCTAGGATGCTCATAAAACTTCAAAGCACTTACTATGTAAATGCAAAGCATTCTAGCCAGGTTGAGATTACACCACCTCGAACATGGCTTTCCTCCACCATTATACGTGTGGAATCTTAATCCCGGAACGATTCTAGGCCTTTATTTTGATATGGCTGATGTGGTGAGATAAAGCTTCCAACAAAAATGAAACAACTTTGGTGTCCATGTTTGATTTGCTTGGTATTCGTCGGATTGTTGAGAGATTTAAAAAGTAGTTTACATATCACGATAAAAAGTTGTCAGACGAAAAAAAAATAATCTATTTTGTTTTGTAATTTCTGTTATCAATGAATTTTGATCTGGTTTAATCTTTAGAATGTTTCGGGGAAATCTTCAGTTGAGGAAGAATTGGGAGAAACATTATGTAATTTAAGGATAATAACTCCGTTACAAATAGATGCTCATAAATTTATGGGATGGGAAATATTAAACAAAATCAACTTGATGCCTCTTGTCGATTATATCGGGATGAGAAACATGAATTTGCAAATTTCTGTCTTGTTCAGAGATTGCGAGAGCACTTCAGGCAGATTTGTATATGATTTGTACTGCCCTCGTTGGTATGTATGAAGCCAATTATGTATTTCAACACTTACGAATGCAATCAGCAAAGCCATCAACATAATAAATTAATATTTTCAAATATTATGAAAGGATGCGAATGTTGCTTTATAAGTAGGTACACACACAAAAAGGCAATAGCTGGCTGTGTTCTTTATCTTTCCATACGTAGAAGGAATTGTACAGTAAATATGAGTTATGTAATTGATATAAAATACTATACACATACGTAGCATACACAAAAGAGTAAATATCCCTGGTGATTTAATTGCGAGTGAAATTCGAGCAGAAACCTCAATTCCATCGGAATTCCAGTCCAGGCAAAATATAATCCCCTTTGACGTTATTTTTTAAATGGAATGGTGATTCTGAAGGACTTATGAGTAGGAGTGAATAACTAAACGATTTACTATAAACAACAACAAAGGAGTGTTTGTTTTTTACTTCTCAAACAGAGCCTTTTACAAACTTTTCTATTGTAGCCATGTAATTATCACGAAAATTTAATTAACTATTTCAGCTACCTACTAGCAAGCTAAATTGCTGCTATATATTTCTTTGGGAGTCCATTGGACGAGACAGAGCCTTGCGTGATTCATTTTTCAAATGGGTCGGAAACAGTTGAGCAACAGGTATTAATCCTAAGAAAATTATAGGATCATTCAAAATGAGGAAGGAAGAAATTGCAAAAGGAAATATTCCTGCTAAGTAATTACAGGAGTTATCAATATTTTCTTCACTGCAATTACTACCTACAGCGCTATACAGAAAATTTGCATCTTTATTTTCTAAGCATAATCAAAACGCACTTGGGAATATTCTTTGATGGTTTGCGAGAATTTTACATGAAGGGAGGTAGAATAAAAAAATTTATCAAAGAACAGTGGTGTAACTAGAGCTTTTGCCGCCTGAGGCGATTCCAAATTTGCTGCCCTTTCTAAGTCAATCAAAATTAAGAGTGGTTATTAACAAGTAGGTAAATCAATAAAAAAAATGTAAGCGATGTCTATGATCGATGGGGGTGGTGTTTGCAATAACAACAAAGGCGCTAAGGAAAGTATTTACAGCTGATCTCTGTTTACACACCTTTTTAGACCGATATTTGTGCTTAGTGCAAAAACGAGTTTTCACTTGTAAGTGATAAAAGTTATTAAAAATTACGTAGATCTAGCTAAGCAAAAATATAGCAGTTTGTATTAGGTATTGCGTCTACTTTCGACATTGCAATAATTCTCTTGAAACAAGCGGCCCTTAAAGGTAGAGTAAGATTGGAGTTTTGGACGCGAGTCTATCGTGGCGTTTGACGAGTTGAAAAAATATGATGTTGTATTGAACGCGTTTGTGACGAAAAGTAGAAATTCGCGTGAGTTTTGCATCGCGAACGTCTCGTGCTGTGGAAATCTAAAGGTAAAGACCCCATGATAGCGATGCGTGCGCAAATGCATTGGTCTGTTAGTGAAAATATGGCTTTTATATGAATCTTGACCAAATGAAAAATCCGCTAAACGCATCGGATCGCAGCCAACGTCTACGACTTAGATTTTCAATACAAACGCAGAGCTTCTCATTTTTGTTTGTAATTTCGAAGCTGGTAATTTTACTAGCGGTAACGTTGTTTTTTTTTAAATAAGACTCTATAGTAGAATAGGCTGGGATTAATTGACTATATACTGGTTTGTAGACTCATTGCAGTTAACTAAGCAAACATTGACAACGAAGCTGTATAAAGTTGACTACGTACGTATTTAGTCGAGGTATCCGACTCGAAGTAGCAATAGTCGTCGAAGCTAGCGGACGTTGCTTGCAGAGTTATAAAAAAAAAAACGAAACTGCAAGCACGTGAATAAGGATTTTGTGTGATATTTAAATTGTCTTATAGCTTACATGCTCATGATGTTGGGTTGTCTTGTGGTTTTAATTGAATGTGTATGCCTTAATTAAAGGTGTTCCTAACTTGATTTTCCTGTCATTGGAATCAATTTTTGCCGTGAAGATTTCAAAAACATAACGGAGGGTTAGGGCTTATTGACACACAGCGTAGCGGGGTTAGACGACTCATGAGTCAACTAACTCCATGTTTTGTTTTTACTTTGCTAGTCTCTTAAGTTACAGATGAGTACTAATGCTTCTCTTACATTCAGAACGATGAGGACCTACAAACAAAAAGCGGAAAGATCAAATACATCTAGAGATGTGATGGAAACTGCCTGCAAAGAGGTTACTTATGACGAACTTTTAAGTGTGGAACACCGCTGAAGAGCTCCGTGGCTGGAACGAAACGTACAGAATGGCTTATAGTTGTATACACAGCTTCCCCAAACAACTCATCCCCAGACTCTTCAATTACTAATAAACCCGAGCATATTATAGACCGCTATTATGCTCCACATTTATACATTACAGTTACCGGGAAGTAATGTCCAATAAAATTACACATTTATAAAACCCACCCTTTCATTATGTAAGTATATGAAAATTCTCGGAAATTATTAGACTTAACCTGTCATCAACACAACCTTTAATATCTTTAATAATTCTAAGTTGTTGGAGATCCATTGAGACACCCACATCATCAACATTTTATCTTTCAGCAGTTCAGTTCAGTAGGTTGAATAACCAAATTTAATTTCTTAAGTACGATTGGTTCTGGTTCAGTGGTAGCCCTATCTAGCTCAAATCCTCGACATCAACACGGATATGGATAATCGTGCGGATCGATTTGTTAGATAGTATACGAAACTTCAATTTCTATCCGGAAGTGAAACAAACTTCGAAAAATGCAGTTCTCCCATTTCTTAGGGAATTTTTGTGGAGAAATAAGTGTTCTTATGGAATGTATTTGTACAAGATTACACAGTATATTAAATGTTTCTTTATCCATTCTACTTGCAACTCTGAATTGTTCTGGGTCACTTTGCTTAGGCTTGCGAAATGTGGTTGTAAAATATCCAGAAATCTTTTTGTTTAAAAATATGTTTCTAACCTAAAACCGACGTTCGAAATATTTTACATTATCTAAGTAATAAAAAAAAATATTTCCGTACTCATTGTTGACATTTCTCTGAATTTTGAAAAAAAAACATATATATACATTTTTAGCGCGCTAAAGAACGGGTCGGGCAGATAAATTAAAGCCAAATTTTTGGAGACTGCTGTCTGTAGTCAAGAAAAACAAGCCAAATTTAGCGCGTTGACCTTAGTACTGCTCTTGCTAAAATTCTAGATAAATTTTCGGAAATAGCTCTTAGCGCGCTAAATTTTCATAAAAAATTTAGCTTAGCGCGGACCTTAGTACTAAAACTTAAAACTTACACACCCTGTAGCTCCTAAAGTATTGATCGTAAAGCAAAAATAAATATGACCAAACTTGTAGGAAATTTTATGTAGAAACTTTCTTTAGAAGTAAATATAATGCTCTTCGTACAAATATTCGATATATGAGCAAAAACCTGAAAAAAGTACTTTAAAACCCCCCCCTACACCCTCAGCACCCCCCCCCCCCCCCACCACCATGAAGACTTTTAGTATGTTAATCTGGATACCGCGAGGTATACTGTACCAATTTACAAAACAGTGTAGCATTTTTTTCAATTCGTTAGTCCATAGGACGACGAGTTCAGTGGCTCTTTTGCCCCTTTGAATGAATGAATTCTTACTCCTTTTTCTTCGAAACACTATAACATTCGTTACATGCAATTTTTATCTTTATTCCATTATTCTGTTTTACTTGTTTTTTTGCCTTTATATCTACCTAAGCTAATTTTCTTATTTTAGCGCCCGTCTGCTACCACTCACTAAACTTTGAGGCCTACTCATTTAAGGGCATATAAACTAGAAGCATGCATATATATAAGTAAATAAAAGAATAATTAAATAACTAAATAATTGATAGATATTGAACAATTAATTTTTTCACACTTATCTCTACACCTGGCCAGGTCTCCGCAGTACTCGCTGTTAAGGTTTCTCCCACGTGGTTTATTTTTTTTGTAGTTTACTTAGCGTAACTTCTTGGCTATCGTATGTAGTCCGTGATTCCTTTATGTACTCCCAGACTTTTAGGCTAAATAGTTAATTTATTATTCCATATGCCAATGGTTTTTTTGTTGTAGAATTAGCTACTTACGGCTCGGCACGATCTCTAAATTACAATTGTACGATTTCTCTTTGTGATTCCTATTACTAGGTTGGTTAATACACACTTCACTTTCTTCTTAAGTATTTTTTTTTTATATAAACATACTATTATTTTTCCAAATTTCTTCATTACACAATCAAATTTACTGGTATCTCACTCTCGGACTACTTCGCAAGAAGAAGGAGCTAGAATTTTCTTGGTCGGAGGTACCCATTCTTCGAATTTTTGGTAAGGCCACTATGGGTACAGTCACGTATATTCGAAATTTTGATCGCGTGATGTGTATTGACTACAGATCGGTTTTGAGATTAGGGATTACGGATTCGGCTATTTGGTAGGATATAATATGGAACGCTACAACTGCACCCATTATTTCCCCTGATTTTATTAATTTTCTCGAACTAATACATTACTTCATATGTTGTGGCCCATTCCGGAATAGATCACCCAGCCATAAAAATGTTGATACTTTTTTGGTACAGCATGCGACATCTAGTTCTTGTGCCATCTATGATCGTACCTAGTACTACAATTTTAAAACTACTATAATTTAACTTCATAAGCCTGAAATGTTAAGAGTAGGGGCGACTAGGCTTGCAGGACCTTGCAGACACCGCGATCATAATTTATCTATTGTGCCTTCTTCTAAGGTGGTTAGGCAAAATCGAGTCTTTTCACGAGCTCGATTATTGCACTTGGGGTTATATTGCAGACTTTATATGGAGAGATAAGTGTTCCTCCAGTAATATGCAGCCCTTCCAGTCAACACAGTTCGCTGTCGGATTTACCTATTTGCTGCAAGAAGTGACGGAAGGGGCATGATCTGTGACTGCGTTGCGCAAACAGTCTGAGCGACTGTCTACGAAGTCTGATAAGTTGACGCGTCTGGAGGAGAGAGGGGTTGAAGAAATTTTTTTCGCTTGCTTGAAATCGGCCGCGCTATGCCTAAGGAGATCCAGTTGCGTGTTTTCCCACTTAAGCAGTTCCCTCGTAAAGTGGATTTCTGGTCGGATAGGGACCAGTATATGGACAATCAGCTCCAGTTATAGTCAGTTCGTTCGCTTTTTCTTTAGCGTCCACTCCTTCGTGTCGAGGAACCCAAACCAAGGTTACTTTGTTGTCCGTAGATAGTTGCTGGAGCTTCGAGGAGCACTTCCAGACTAGTTTCAACTCAAAGACCTGAGAGGAAAGTGGTAAGAGCCCAGCTTGGCTGTCTGAACAGATTGAGATTTTGGAGTTCTTGCAGCGCTTTTTTAGGCTTTTTTGAACCCAAACGCGTATAGCATAGAAAAGTGGAATGGATAGTTCCGTCTGTTTTGAGAACCTTCCGGGATCCGTTAGTATACCAGACTTGGGCCCATTGCGGAAACTACAGCCCTCTGTCTAGTATCTCGCTTCTTTCACTAATGGTTACCTGGTAACCTCATTCAAAGGAAACTTTTTTCGCCATAGTATCTGTTGGAGCATCTATGGCGGATATTGAGATGACCCATACTGGGGGAAGTGGGATGATCTGGCCGGCCTTTCCCTTCGAAGCACACTAGTCACCGCTGCTTCCCACTGATTTAAGAGGTAGAGTGGCTGCAAGCCAAGAATGGCTTCAGGTGGTGCCATCCTTTGCACATCATTAAGGGTTCTCCTGGTGGTTGCCTGCAATGTTTTAGGCCACCAGACGTTTGCCCCGTAAGAAAGTATTGGTCTGACTATGCCCTGAAAATCCATAAGGTCATTTTGGGGTTCAGATCACACTTTTTCCCGAAAAGCCTGTGGCATGAGCTGAATGCTCACATGGCTTTGTTAGTTATCATTTCCAGGTGGGCTTTCCAGGTAAGCTTGCTGTCTAGAATTACTCCTAGATGCTTGCTTCTTTGAAATATTCTATTGCAATCCCATTTAACTTAGGATATGGGATCTGGAGAATCCTTTTCCTAGTAAAAAGAACTAGCACTGTTTTACCTGTGTTTATTGATAGGCCCATGCTCTGGCACCATCTGGAAACAATGTTAAAAGGAGTTTGCATAAGCTCGGGTAAAGCAGATCCAAACTTTCCTTTAAAACAAATGACAATTTAATTAGTGTATCTGCCTTAAACCCGGCCTCTTGGGGTAAATTTAATATCACATCTAGACATTTAAAGAAGTCGCCGAAAATGTATTGTGTTAGATCCTTCCTGCATAGATTCTATTTAGAAATGGCTCTATGCGCGTACAAAATATAAGACATATACTAGAACAAATCTTTAAAAAAATTACAGGAGGAAAGAATATCTCATAAAGCTCTAATTTCTAGGTTCCACGACGAGATTGATTAGTTCTCATCTGTGTTAATATGGAAACGAAAAGCATACTTGGGGAGCTTTAATCATGGCAAGAAAGAGGTTTGAAAATAGTCGGGAAGGAAAAAAGTCCCTGCCCTAAAATCTTAATTGGCTATTTTCTAATACAACTGAATGACACACAGATCTGATCCTTGAATATATCGAGGATCAGAAGACATATCCGAAGGTGTCTGAGCTGATGCTTCAAATTAAGACCTGTATTGAGTTCGACTAAAAAGTTTCCATGGGTAATCCGTAATATTCAAAATCGGGGACAGGAAAAAGGCTTGCCGATAACCCATGGCCAAATCCCAGCTGATGAGTATTTCTTGCACAGTAGCAAATAGTAGGATCTGTCGAAAAGGCCATTATGTAATAAAAAGGAATACAATCGCGGATATGGAGCTTAATCAAAGCTGTCGCCGTTCAAATTTAATATAAGGAAGTACGGCTGTCTTGTAATGACAAATTCAGTACTCAGCATCTGGAAGAGGCACAAAGAAGAGTTTCGAAATATATTTAATATTAGGACAGCATCTATTGACTGGTCACAACTCTTATCATGAAGGAAATTGAGTGCCTTTTTGAGGGGTAGTTACAGTGTTACAATTGGCGGCACATATCAAATAGTAGGTACATGATTCTTGTAAAATCGTAAATGTCACCGTAGATAACAAAGTTCGTGGAATTAGAGTAGTATTACAACGATGATGATGATAAACCCACCCAGAATTAAATTTTAAAATCAACCAAATAAAAAAAAAAAAACAAAAAACCACAACGAAATCGTCATCCAAATACATTCGAAAATTTATAGGTTTATCTTGGTGCGCCGCCATTAGTTTATATTGCCAAGTGAACAACCATGAAATCCACTAAATAGTTGTTCGGGGGAAAATAGCAATCAAAATCAAAATACCACACACATACAAGTCTACCTTGTACTAGAGTTCCGTAAGGATGATGATGCTGATAGCAAAACCCTTGAATATTTTTGTTTGTTCACTTATGGATGGCTCCCGTGCTCGTATGTATCGTTTGCAAAAGCAAGCAGGAAAGCATTTCCTGATACCTCCCGATATGTACGAATGTGTTCAGATTTTCGGGAATTTCGAGCTACATTTTCGGAGTGACTAGGTCACAATCGCCTATATATATAGTAAAATAACTGATTGTTTAGATTGACCTAGTTATTGAATGCACCCTGTGAATTTGTAGTATGTCCTCAATAATAATTTCAATCGTAATTACTTCGTCATGAGGAAGGAACTCTGGGAAATATGGGACCAACTTTACTACACGTAATGACTTGCTTTTTGCTTCAAGCTTACTGATCCCTATTGTTCGGCAGGTAGGAATATATATGGTACCTAGGAAATAATGGCATTCTTATGGCGATGATATGTGATTTGATATCAGAAAATGTGTCAATTTTGTTGACAAGAGACAAAAATAGGAGGATAATACTGTGGAAATTGGAAATTTTGAGTTTTTGACATCCAGAATTGTTTCCTGTGCGTTTTTTATGGTTTGGACAAATTCACACCAAATCAGGTGAAAGTTTCATATAGAACGGGTCAAACTGTATTTTGTATAGAACTGATAGGTCAGGTCAAATATTCCCCGGATATTTTTCTGTAAATGAAAAAATTCCAGAGAAGATATTTGAGACGAACCAATATTCTTCATCTGAGACAAAAACAAGTCTGTCACCCATAAACCTTCCCAAATGTATTACAGGTACTAATACATCTTGCCAATCCTAGTCAATAATGAAATTGTTATTGGACGTTATTGGAGAATGGAGAGTATGTAGACTTCAATATTTCCACCAATATTTCACTACTATTATTCACACAGGCAGGCAGACAGCAGGTGCCTGAATTCACAAAGCTTTAGAAGTCTTCTTCTCTACTGTTTTTCTCATTGTCATCATTATTCGATTGCGAGGCGTCCCCTGGTGATGCAATAGATTTTGCCATTTTTCCCTCCTCTGGGACTCGTTTTCTTTCTTTTCCATTTTTGTTGGCATAGCTCCTATTTCCTGGGAAAATTTATTATAGTTGAAAGACTTGAAAAAGCGCAGTATAAAAGGAAATTCAGACATTGCAGCAGCATAGCTGCGATATTCACATGCATCGTGTGCGAAATGAAAGAAATATTATGGTTGGTAGTACCCCGTATGAGTTCAGGCATAAGAAGAAATGTATGTCCCTGACTGAACTCTCAAATTCATTCGGACGAGTTATGGATGGAACCGAGATAGAAATTATTCGTGTGGTTTTTCTTTTGGTGGATTTAACTATTTTGCTCGCAGGATTTAAGGATTCATCTGATATTGCAGCATCATTTTAGAGAGTTTTTGTTTTTGTGCAAACTTGATGACGTTCTCGATTTTAACCGACAGCTAAATAAAAAGGAAAGAATCTGAAGGTTCGTTTTAATGTGAATCTTGTAAAAAATTGAATTTGTTTTTTTCCAATCTGTCTTTTTTAATAGAAAATGTGCACATTTCGTAAATTACTTACCATTTGCGCTTCAAGCTTATATTTAGTTTCTAAGAAATGGAAATGGTAAATATGGAAAGGCTTCTTGCTAGTAAGCTTACCGGGAAACCCCATCTTAAAATAATGATCAAAGCTATGAAGGCATTCGGTTCATGATAAAGGGCTTTTGGGAAAAAGTAGAATTTGAACACTAAAACCCTAAAATAAGCTTTCCTACGGTGCAAACGTTTGCTGTACAGACAAGCACCA
This sequence comes from Dioctria linearis, assembly GCA_963930735.1. NCBI lineage: Eukaryota > Metazoa > Arthropoda > Insecta > Diptera > Asilidae > Dioctria > Dioctria linearis. The sequence continues at coordinate 18,724 of CAWVNZ010000033.1, forward strand.
AGAAGACCCTTGATAAGGCACAAATGATGGCGCCTTTTCCTCCAGCCCTCAACGAGCATTTGAAGTCATCTTTGACATTAAAGACTTAGTTATGGCCAAAGATTTTCGCTTGAAAGAGTGTTTTTTTTTAATATAGAATATAATAGAATATAGTATTTCATATATATGGTGCAGTACAGAAGATAACATGATCCGCTTTGTACTTCTCGGTTCGGAATTATATACATACCTAATTATATTGAGTGAATGAGTGAATACGACTCCGACCTTTTTTGGTAAAATAAAACACATTTGCTTGTTTAGAAAATTAAAAAGAAGTTTATTCAAAGTATTATGCTCAATCAACAGCTACAACATTCGTCCATTTTTCAGGTAATTTACGTATTCCTTGCCTGAGGGAATCTTGGTCTTTTGAGCTGATCCTCAATCCAAATTTTGATACTTTCGTATGAAGTAAACGAAGAGTTCACTTAAAATCTGACTGCATTGTTCGGAATAAGTGATAATCCGAAGGAGCTTTGTCTGGCGAATATGGCGGGTGGAGCTGCACTTTCCATTCCTGTCTATCTAAATATGTTTTCGCGAATTGTGCGGTATGCGGTATGATGTTCGATGTCTCTTTCTTTCAATTCATATGGAACCTAGTTGGCAACTTTTTGAACCATTCCCATTGCTTTTAAAAGCTTTGCAATAGTTGATCATTAAACATTTAAGGCTGCAGTCAATTCGAATTGAGTTTGGCACGAATCCGCTACCAAACTGCTTCCAATTCAGCATCCTCAATTTTTTTTGGTGGTTTTCCATGTTCTCTGTCCTCATCACCAAAATTATTATTTGGAAATTGTCGAAATCATTCCTTACACGTTGTATTAGATGGAGCATGCTCACCATAAATTTCCACAAGTAAACGATGAGATTCCCTTGCACTTTTCTTTGCAATAAAATTGTGTAATAACACTTCCCGCAAATGATGTTTACTTTGAATGAAAACCGAAATTTCCAAGAGGTAACGACACTTGTTGCTTATACTTCAACCAAATGTCACGTAGTGCATTTGACAGCTGCCATAAAGTCTTTCGAATACAAGTGTTGCCATTTATTAGTACACGTAAGTAATACTAAAAACGACATCTGTTGGGAAAGGGTGGAGTCATATTCACACACCCAATATAAATGAGAAAGTAAACTGAAAAAAGAATTTATGCAGTTAGCAAAAAAAAAAAAAAGAATATGCACCCAAGTTGGGCTTTAAAAGCTTAAAATCATGATTAATAATGGTTCATGTGCCGGGATGATTGCAGGAAATTTAGTCTTTCAAATAGATATGAAGGTTGTTTGCTATATATAAATATATGAAGGAGCTACGATCTCTGATGCGTTAGATAAGTTTTTATCGGACAACCAAGCAGTAATGTTACATAGGGAGAGATGTGATTATATCACAGCAATCTGAAGACAAATCGGGTTACATCATTAAATGCAACTAAGAGTTTCCTACGACAGACTGAATCGAGAACTGGAAATATTGTACTGCCATATGTTAAATAGGGTAGCATAAGAGACTTTTGCAAGTCTTACTCATAAGTGATGCTGTAGATAATCGGAGCTTAACAAAAACTGCAGCAGCAGCCATATATTTTCCTTAGTCTTACACTGACATAATCAAAACAGGGAAATTCTGAGTTGAGATGAAACCCTAAATACTTGACCTAATTGATATATACTATGTAGTTTAATATTATTCAAGTCGATCGGTGGTAATGAATATTCATCAATATCAAGTCCATAGATCGTCAGGCAATTTAATTTATTAGGCTTGAGTGCTAAATTATTTTGTTCAGAGCAATTGTCTACTAAGCCAAGTGGCCTACTAATTTATATTTGCACATCGTCAGCTTACAAATGAATGGAGGTGTAACTACAATAACATCTGGGAGATCATTTATACAAATAATGAAAAGTAGGGAACCAAGCATGGATCCTTGGGGTAAGCCATAAAAGAAAGGGGTAACATTATTTATTTTCCACAAATTGGCTGCGCCCACTTAGAAAAGTTTTAATGAAACTCATTATTACCGATGAGAAGAAAAGGAATTTGGTATCCAATTTAGCTAACAATTTAGAGTGATCTATAGAGACTAACGCCTTACTGAAATCAAGTAGCGCAACAATAGTTGAATCATTTTCATGAAAGGCCATATGTCCGATATCACATCAGCATAGCAGTTACACAGCTGTGATGAAGACGAAACCCAAATGCCAGGTTTACAGTAAACATTTAATGGTTAGCTGGTTTATTATTTTTCTTAAATTCTAGAGCCAAGTATCATAAATGGCTAGTTGGGCGGTAGTTATTTGGGACGCTATAGTAAGCAGGCACCACCAATATTTGTTTTCCTTGACTAGGAAATTATTATACAGGGTATCTAGTAAGTGGTGCTAAACTAAAAGGCTATGGATAGATCAAAAATAGATAAGCAAAAAATTGTATGGTTTATAAATTTTGTCACTGCTCATTTCCGTTTTGAAGTTATGGCTCAACACAGTTAGATTTAGGAATTTTAACTCGTTTTTTTTTTCATTAAACTACTATTTTTATCAAAAATTATGTCATCAACATCAATTTTACATATTGAACTTAAGAAGACCATAAGCGTCCATTTAAAACGATCAATCACACTTTGTACCCGATATGTAACCCTTTCTGCATTTTTGGCACTTTTTCTTATGGTCTTTTTAAACAACGAGCTAATAAAATTCCGCAATTTTAATTCTGTTGAGCCATAATTTCAAAACGGAGAAGAGCGGGGACATCATTTAGAAACCTTTGGAAAGGCCTAACGATTATCTATCTAACAAATTTTAAATCCTCCGCATAAGGTTTAACGTTAAGAAGTGACAGGGTGATCTATAAAGACATACCACAATATTTTTAAGTCCCGTTATCTCGAAAACCGTTCGGATGTCCCTCCCACCACCCATACAATTTGTTGCTTGTCCAAGTATGACCTATCCATAGCCTTCGGGTTTAACATTACTTACGGGACACCCTGTATAGTAATGCTATTACTATTACCTGGTAACCATCAACGATATAAGCCAGATATTAGGCAGACGTCTCTAGTTCACGCAATGGGCTTATGTCCGGTATGCGGACGGATCTAGGAAAGCTAAAAAACAGGAGCAGAGATAGTGAGTATAGAAGTGACATTCGATATTTCGCTTAGTGCCTAACGCTCCATCTTTCCTGGAGAAATCTACGCTATAGAGGTTGGAACTCAGGAAAGCCTAAACCGGGGATGAATAGAACTCCAACATATATATTTGCTTAGACACTCAAGTAGCGCGCCTAGCTACGTATTCTATAGACTTCTATGGACCTGATTTCGGATCCCTGTGCATGACGGAGTGGAAGGAAATGAAAAAGCACACGCTCTGGTTAAAACCGAAGCCAACAGTCTCTATACTAGCCTCTTCATTTATATTTCGCCTACTACTACTTTTCTGGCATAGCGCGCCTAACATGAGGCAAACGAAGGTATTCTTCACCTCCTCCTATCTTCAGAGCAAAAAGCTAATTGATCTTAGCACACAATTGCATACAGCTTTAAGGTTACAAATCACTCAAGAAGCATTTATCCCTCCAAATAAGGTATGAGAGTTAGAAAAGCAATATTCGGATTAGTAAAGAGGCTAAAATTAGGCCTATCACCTTAGGGGAGCACACAATAGGACAACACTGGTTGCAGTATCCGCAGGGTACTAGTGACCTAAGCGCCCCTATTCTTAACTTTAATCTTAATTATTGTTGAATATGCTTTTTATCTGTGTTGCCGACAGTTTTTTAAAGTTTTGTAACTGAACACATCAAATCTTGATTTTAAGACAACACCCACATTTACCATAAATTATCATTATTGATTAAGATTTCTATTAATGTATATTTTCAAATCAAAATTTCCGGGAAATACTAACAAGACTAGAAGTAGAGATTACGTCTTTAAATAAATGGTGTGATGCTTCAAAAAGATCCTTTAAATTGCCATAGTTACACAGTTTCAAAATCAATAAATTTTCTCTTCAAGATGTTTTACCGTAAAAATTTTATCAGCCTTATGAAAAGAAACATTTTTTTTTGTACTTCTTTAATTTAAATCTTGTAGTCATTCCGGTACTGCTAAACTTTTAGTGTTTAATGTAGAACTTAACAAAATCATAACAAGAATCAAGTTTTAAAATTTTTCCCTATTTCACAAAAGGTTATTTTCGATTGTTCAAATAAAACCAAGGACAAAATCTTTGCTAAATATTTAGAGAAAAAACAATTTTTTTTTAACAATTTTATACCTTCGACATTTTTGAAAATTTCCTAAAGGATTCGGTGATCAACTTCATCCCATTCGTTATGCTAACTGTAACATTGTAATATGTTTACGTTACGGTGCTTCCTAATGCTGTCCATATTGAATGTTAATTAGAGATTTGGGTATGATAATTATTATTATTTAGGCATAGAGTTCCCGAACTTATGTACTTATGGACGGCTAAGGAGCCGCTGTACTAAAGATTTCCACGTAGTTTTGTGTGGCACTGTCCTCTAGCGGCAATTTCCCACACGGCGAATGTCATACCGCTTAGTCCCTTGACACACGATAAAACACACTCGAGACTAGACACGACGTAAAACCAGTTTTTGTATCGAGTGTGTATCAGCCCATAGTATACGTAGTTTATACATGGTTGATGCATGTTCTTGAGGCGGCAAAGAAAATTCATCATTTCCATATGATCTATACGCACACAAACCGAGTACACGCATACATATGTAATAAAACCCTGGTGTATCATCCGAGTCTAACCCTCTGTGCTAAATTGAGGTATACACGAAAATGTTCTAAAATAGTGCTAAGAATACCAGTTTTTAGTACGGTGTATCGCGTGTGTATCATCGTGTGTCACCGGACTTACCAGAAGAGGAATCAGAGATCCGGAAGAAAGACAGTCGGGCAGGGGGTTGGCCATAAAGTATTGAGTAGCGGTGGAAAAAGTGTGGTAATGGTCGGAAGACAAGAAAGAAAGAAATTAACAAACTTTTGAAAAGGAAAAGTTGTGGTGCGGTCCGACTAACCGAAAAATAATTTCTAAGAAAGGAAAAGTAAAACGACGGCGAGGGGATGGCCTGCGGAATTTACATCAATTTTGGTCTATGAAATCATGTGGCAGTATAATATATGCACATAACTTTATAAATTGTATTTCATGCATAAGAAGTGCGTTAGCCATGTGGTCCAACGTGGGCTAAGTTTCAGGATAACAGAACTTATACCTGCATTACCTAAAAACAACTTGAAGTAATACAAATTTATTCCTACACAAAGTACTTCGCAAACAGGGTTCCCGCAAAGCATCATCATTCATACCTATGTAAGCTAAAACATTGGATTTAATCAAAAATTTATTATTACGCGCAGTGATTGGACAAGGTGTTCCTACCGGGACTAAGTTACACGGCCTCAGATATGTATTCAGATTTCCTATAATTTAATTATATGTGACCTAAGCATACTTGTATTAGACTGTATCGATAGTAAGTAAGTTTAGTGTAAACGACCCGAATGGAGGACGGGAGCCATCTTACCGCGCTTATTGTCGTTCTTAGTAGTAGATCTTTGCAGATGCCTTTTTTGCTTATGGGGATATGACAGACCGGTTCTTTTTTTGTTGGTGAACCCACCCCGCATTCTTCACGTTTAGTCCGAATTGCTAGCGTGCCGTCCAGATAAGATGTAACGGAATGAGCTACAAGGTCATGCAGGCAGGCTGGACTTTACGTCCACCTGTCCTCACTCTGAATTATGCTAATAATGTAATTTATCTATAAATAGAAGTTGTCAAGGACGAGGATTAATGTACTCTTTGTGACGATTTAAAATTTATGAGAAAGCTTTTATAAAGGCTATAGGGTGATTAAAAAAATGAATCAAAAATGTTTTTAAACTCCCCTAACATCCGAATGGAATTTATCCTTTCTTATTCAATAAATGTAATGCTTATCAAGACCGCAGCTATCACTTTCTTTGTAAAAGATTCGCTCCTCTATCAGGAATTCTGTATAATGTCAAATAGTCTAACAAATACTTTTAAGTTTAAACTGGTTTGTGATTGTGTCAGTTATTTTGAAACAACTAGCTGAAGTCAAAAAGAGCAACTAAGTAGCGCACGGCTTTGCAAAGAAAGAAACCATATCCGAGTTGGCCCGGAGCTTTTTCCTGATCATCTAAAAATAAGCTTTTCGAAAAAGTCAAAAGAGAATTAGGGTCAAATATTTTTATTGAGAGAGGTGAAAAGGTTTATTAGTTACTCACTCACAAAAGAGGACACAACTTACTTCCCTTGCTTAAAAATCAGTAGTCCAGTCATTACGTTGGAAAAATCGGGTTAGAAATGAAAATGAACCGAGAAAAGCCAAATTTTGAATAATACGTGGGGGGCGGCTAGAAAAGCTTAAGTTCAAATTGTCGACCAAAATAACCTTATGCGTTTTCCGCCATCTTGAAAAAAGGGTTAAATTTGGTTTTTTCATCATAACTCGGTTCCCCGTTGAGATACGAAAATTTTTATGTAATACTTTTTTGTTGCTCTTTGTACGATCTACAATTAAGTTCCTATACATTTTTCACGTATCAATCATCGTTATCGAGATATCGATCAAAAAAACCACAAATTTGGGGAGAAAAAATTGTTTTTCGCTATTTCCTTTTTTCTCGTGAAAGATATCGAAAAATGTCCAGTATGAAACTTGTAGAGCGTGTTCAGACCTACAAATTCGTTTTTTTATTTTCGAGCAAAATTACGACCTCTAGCGCGGCGCAAAGTCAGTAAGACTGTGCCCGGTTTTGATTTAGCCGCTCGCACGGTTGTATCCACACGTCAAAATGGATGAATGGTTGTTCAGGGAATTTTTGCAATACGAAATAAATTAATAAACCAGCCAAATTATAAATCAAACACATGAAATTTATTGATCAAATAATTTTTATGCAGCAATAATTACAGGTGGTCATTTTTTTCACATGGTTTTCGTCGTTTTGATGGTCGTCCTTTCTTATTCCCCTCCTCAGGTAGTGCATGATATACATGAGAAATACATGTTCGATGGTATCGAGCTCCTACTGCGACGAGATCACGTATACCATGAATACGCTCGATGATTGAAGTGGCAAATTCATCGTCACGTCCAGACAGGTATCCCATAACTTTTTCATTCATTGATATTACTACCACGGAATGAATTTTTTTTCGTCTATGCATTGGCAATTTTGATTCGTTGCAAAATATTTCTCCACAAAATAAACATCGATTTTTAAAATCAAAAGTGGGAATGACCTGCAGTTGTTCTTCGGGTTCTGGTTCTTGCGATGGAGACTCGCTTCGTCGAGAAGCAATTGACGCTAGCCGTTGGTTTCCAAATTTTTTGTAGCACGAACTATGAACACTCACTGAGTTAATATTTTGTAACATCTGTTGATGCTCCACACGTCCTCTTTTCACGCTCGCCGCTAAGAGAGTATGAACAGCTCTTTTTTTAGCCACATAAACATCGTCAATCAGAGGTTTTTTGCAAATGAAACAATCACCCATTTTCACACAAATTTTCAAACACGTACGCTCGCTTCAAAAGACTCGAGACAACTGACTGGAATGCTACGAAGCAGATGTTCCGGCACGAACACGAGAAAAGGGTCTTTTATACCTGACCCATGCCCAAACTCTAACGGTCGCCGTATCTCGATAACGATGATCGATACGTGAAAAATGTATAGGACCTTAATTGTAGATCGTACAAAGAGCAACAAAAAAGTATGGCATAAAAGTTTTCGTATCTCAACGGGGAACCGAGTTATGATGAAAAAACGGAATTTAACCCTTTTTTCAAGATAGCGGAAAACGTACAAGGTTATTTTGGTCGACAATTTGAACTTAAGCTTTTCTAGCCGTCCCCACGTCATATCAAAAATTTGGCTTTCTCGGTTCATTTTCATTTCCAAATGTATATAATGACTGGACTACAGAGCTGATGGTCATAACGGTTCTATTCTGTAAGATTTTTTTCCAAAGAAAACTATAGGCTTTTTTAAGGACTTTAAACTATAGTGGACTCGGTGAATTAGACTCAATAACACAAAATATCTATTTGGTGGCAGTGATAATAGAAATGGTTTTTCCCCATCTCATCACATCATCTTTATGTAAAGCGGAGAAGTTTAAGGGGCCCGTAAGCGAGCAATACAGCACAAATTGCACATTGCTGGCAATATTTTTGAAAATTATGGCACGACAACATTTTCAGCAATACTATTGCAGAAACATAGCCAGGCAATATATGACTGAAAATGGCTGAACAACTTTGCAGAAATAGCGCTGCTGAAATATTTTGTGCGTACACGCCAGGTGAGCTAGGGCAATAATGATTGAATGTGAAGTTGTTCTTGTTTCTAGTCCGTATATTGTTTTACTTCTGCTTTTCTCTTTTTCTGCTCGTTCTTGCCATAAGTTCTCAGGCTTCTAAATTTCTTGTAGGCTTTAGCGGTGGTAATATAATGGCCCAATTATCCTTTCTCGTAGTGTAATCCCTATAGCTACCGGCTTCCACGTGCCATAATTCAGGAAGTAAGTTTAAGTGTGTTTCATTCATAAAGTCTGTAATCTTTTCATTTGTCTAGTTACTCATTATTAACACAAACACAATTATTCTCAAAAAATACAATTAATATTAAAGCTGAATCAAGAACAGAATTTATGGACGAAGAACGAAATACACCAGATATAGTCCAGCAATATTTCTTAATTGTATTTTCGATAACGGTGCGATATCACCGGAGATACATCGGTCGGTATCAGCACCACTCAAAAATATTGTGCCATATTTCTGGGTCATACGGAAATATTGCAGCAATATTTTCATATACATATTGCGAAAATATTTCCAACAACAAAATGTAGCCCGTTTATGGGGGCTTTTAAATTGTTCCAATTTTCTTCTTATTTACAACTTGAAGTGCCGCTATAGTAAATAAATGGTCCAGAAAGATAAAGGGTTTAATGTTACTGAGAAAAGATTTATATTGTAATCTCTAGTCATACCTAGGTCATACCAAAGTGGCTCAAAGCACCAAGGAATTTAATAGTATCTGAAGGTTTCTAGGCAGAGCCTAATATTAGCTTTTCGTTACATAGATATATCACAATAAAGATCAACTCAGCGTCAAAAATGAAGGAACCAAGGTTCGCTTCTTTAAATCTTTTCCTATTAGCATGCAGTGCAAGAACTAAGAATTTATTAAAAAACGCTAAACTCAGAAGCATGAATATCCCGAACAGAAGTGTTTTGACCAATGCATCGAAGAAATGGAATCTCACAAGCGATACTACTTATTAGGACAATCGATAATTTTATGGTGACAATTACATAAAGGGGAATGGCCATTATGGGCCCAACATCAACAGACATGAGACATATCTTAATCGATGCATTATGATCCTCTGAACATATTTTATTAACAATATTTATTTCAATTAAGCAGGTAGGGCTTGGAGGGGGATCAAAGTTTGATCTAGTTCATTTTCGAAAACCTAGTACCGAATCGAATTCGTTAGAGCCTGAGAAGAAGTTTGAGTACCCACACTCCTTTACTCGGAGGCTTAAATAGGAATATTTTTTAGCATTTCCTTCTTTTTTATTCGAGCTAAGATACTAGATTTTTCGCACTTTAGATCGACTCTTACTCGGTAGGGTTACGTTTTATCGGAAAACAGGTTTCATTGTTCACCTCAGCTCATTACCAACAGCGGAAGAAAATTTTGCTCTGCATAGTTTAGTTTCACGGTAGGGTGGGGGAGGAGGTGGCTCCAAAACGCCATCGTGCATATCTAATTACAGGTCTCATCAAGTACTCTCGGATGGTGTACTTTTTCCCTGATTCACAAAACTTTCTAGAGATGTTTTTGCAGCTGGAAACGCCATTTTCATGCACTTGGGTCACATACACCCCAGTTACTACATTTCGCATATATTTTTATCTCTCTGTAGTGAACGTTTTTCTCATAGGTAGTTATTTTGCATGACGCACGGCAATCATGAGAAGTAGAAAAGTCCATTTTTTCACACAAGAACGTCGCTCAAACTACATCCGATCGCTAAAATTGTTCCCCGCTTAATTGAAAGAAACATTTGTTAATAAAACATCTCTCATGTCTGTTGTTGTCAGGCTTAAAGTTGTATAAAAAGTAGGCATTTCCCTTTCAAAAGTACCACTGGACTATAAACTACAGCTCTCATGAAACGAAGAAATTGAATATTTCTCTTTGTCAAGAAATCACAATCGCTTCTGAAGCGAAGTGATGAAGGCAACTAATACCCTACCGTACCGGTGATCTAGACATTTACTGGCCTCATTTGAACCAAAGGGAGTGTACACGACAGCAATCAACCCTTTTGAGAATGTCTTCCTTTTATTATCTTGTTTGTCTTGCACTGCACTGTGTAATCTTCCGAGAAGGTATCTCATGTCTACGGAAAATGTACAAATAGAAAAGCTAATCTTTCGTGATTAGGTTACTTTAATAAAGTGAGAGCACTCGACGTAAGCCCTCAGTGAAATTGAAGATTTTCTTAATTACCTAGAGCTCCTTTCCAGATCAAGAAAGCAATAAACCGCTTGCTCTCGTTAAGTGGTCACCCCTTTATTGGTTTCAATGCGGAAGTGGAGAAAAATGTTGAATTGATGGAAAATAGGTAAGGCCCGCCTTGATAATGAACCCCAAGAGGAATAATGTTCTCTTTTGTTTGCTCCTCTTAATGAGTTCGGGTACCATATGATGTATCAGCTTCGTCTTGGGAGCATTAGCTTGTACATACATATATATATATATATATATACGTATGTATGTACATATACTTTGGTATGTCTACACAGAATCTATGATTCTGTGATGAGATTTCTTTGTGTTTGTCGAAAAAAGACATTCATCATTTATATCATGAGCGAGACCCAGAAAGACTTCTACTTTTGTATGTTATTCGGTATACAAAGGAATAATACAGCAACAGATGCATCCATACGCACAGAGGGATGAGTACCGAGGAGCTTTATGGTTCTGGGGAATTAGGGCGTGCAAAATACACAAAAATGTTAAGACTTAATTAGTTTGATTACTTTCTCTTATTCGAAAAATCGTTTTTCTCTGTGCAGGTGAAAATCTTTGGACGGGATTTGGTTTCGTTTTTCAGTTTCCTACGACAGGCTAAGTAAGAGGGGTTTTTTTCTAATGACTCAGGTAAAAAAAATTTCACATCATTATATACACAAACATATACATATGTATGTAGAAAATTTCTGAACATTTGTAACCTAATAACAGCCATAAAAGATATTATGAAATTTGTTCCATTAGAAACCGCAACCTGATCTTTGTAGAAATTCTCGGGCGTATGCTCGTAATGTGCCATTTATTATTCGAGGATTGCATGTCATCGTAGTGTATGAGTCCAGAAAATGCCAGCAATAGTCTCCAATACAACAGTATCTAATTCTCATGTTGAACACGGAAATTAGATATGTTTATACCATCAGTTCTATAGGTTTTCGGTTCTCCATATTACGCGCAATTGCATCTAGCGAGGAGCTTTATTAAATAATTTTGCTCGGAAACTTTGAAACTAAGGCACACTATGGTCAGGTTGAAAAGCGGAGGGCTAAAACGCTCCCATTTAAATATCTAACTATATAGGAAAAAAAAAAACGTTAATTCCACAAACATGTAAAACTTGATGGTTAAACAAGAAAACCGGCTTGTCAGATCAGAAAATTAAATTAATTATTGTTGATAGAAGTAAATGCTCAATTTCTCTAGAAAATACCTAGATGATGTTTAAGTGTTTTGAGCTCAAGATAGAAACAAATATTTTTCAGTGCAATTTCGTTTTATGTTTCAACATAATCTCTTTTTAAGTCAATACGCTTTTTTCAATGATCCTTCAATCTTCTTAATCCAACCAAATATTAGTTGGTGTATTGCGATGCCAAATAGGTTTCAACATCTCGAAGGTACATCAACTTAGCTGATACGACCACGTTTAAATTTAGCTGCCCATCTTTTCACATGTGACATATGATGGGGTGCAGCAAAACCCTCGAGAAGTACTTCCCAAGCCATGAAGCAGAATGCCTCACTAAGTACTGCATGAGTGCTCTAACATTGTCCTAACATTATAAAATATTTTCAGTGTTCCTATGTGAAACTGACAGAAGTTTGATTTGAATAGCTCCTGCGCCCTAAACTACTATTCATACAGAAATATTGTCTTCTGATAATCTTAAGCTTGCTTTCTTATTTTTCGAACTGTATTAAAATTTTTATAACTTTCCTAACAAAATTATTTAAAAAAATTTGTCTTAAGGGTAGGTTACCGTTCATGACGATGAAAAATTCAATTGTTTACATAATTATCATCCTTAATGTGTTTAGCACACGTGGGTAAAAAGATATTTTCATCTCTAAAGTATATTTTAGAATTCACAGCCTGTTGAGAGCAGAACTGTCCATCGGCTGGAAAACAGGTACTCTGAGGCGGTCGGAGCGCGCTTTCTGGGGAGATTTTTTCTCGCTTCCTGAGGTATCCTCGTACATTTCGGGAAACTGTTAACCTTCAGATTCAGCACAATCAGTTCTTCGAGGTGCTGAAATAGCTGAAGTAAGCTATGAAAAAGTTTTTTTTAACGTTATACTTTATATGATGAGTTTTTCTCGGAACAACATGAATCTCTGGGCAATTGAAAGGAAATTAAAGTTATGGGGCCATCAGGAAGCCGATTTTTTCCAAAAATTGATGTAGAAATAGCTTTTTCGTCCGTTGAACAAAGAAAAAACGGGGACAAAAAAATAAGTTTTGTCTTTTAAACGGCTGATATTTCGTTATTTAGTGGTTTTTTTGAAAACGAAAACCGGTAAGGCTCCGCAAATTTTACCTAGTTTAATCATTTTCAATCCTATTTGTTTTGGATGAACTGGCAAAGCTGTGGAGCGCACCGCGCAGACCAAAACATGCCATGCATGGTTTTGTTTGATTGGAGCTGGAGGTGCCATTTTGGATATTTTTTATTGAAAATAAAAATCGAATTTACTCTCCATTGATAGTAGAACAAAATACATTAAACTCCATTTCCAAAAGTATTTATTTTATGTAAAAAAAAAAATTCCAAAGTTCATGCATTTTTCATGTCCCTCGACGGTAACCTCCCCTTAACCAAATGACTACGATTACCCAGACTAAAACTCTCAACTAAGTAATAATTGCATATGTGCATGTTTCGTTGCCCGATGAATTCAAATCAAACTGCCTGCAGATTCGGACTGCGGAAACTAGTACATGATATTATTAAGTAAGGTATATAGTAAGTGGGAAGGTAAGAAGCCAAGCTTTTAACGAACCTGTATATAGCGAGGCCAGTGTAGAACTATTTGTGAAGTTGTTTCATATGTGATTTTTCCTCACTTATAATTCATAGTTACTTTTTGAATCATCTGTCAACCTCCCAACTGATCGTCTGATCCCACATTCTAAAGTTGAATGGGCTTGTCCGGGAAGCCTAGAATATCGCCTATCCTATCGCCAGTACGTTTAAAACGGAACGCTATAGCAGTAATACGTGAAAAACCGAAGGCACTAGTTAGTACGTGAACAACGGAAAGCTATCCCATCTTACCTCCCAGCTAGTTTAGTCTAGTTTTGTTTAGTTTACTTTAAATATTTTACACTTATACATATTAGAGACGTAAGCAATAAACAAGAAATAGACTTCTTATTTCACTGAAGCTACGCAGAGTCAAAATTCGACGTTTTGCTACCGACCGCACTATGGCGCCCGAATAAACGACGTCACAAGCTTAAAATTACTGGAAGACTATTTTCCTATGTGGATAGTAGCTTAAGTTCTATAGGCATATATGTACCTACTCACTTTTCCATAAGAATCAATATAAAATATTTTAGAGAATTTCACCAGCATGGACACGTATGTCTAGATTTCTGTTTCATGGCTTGGAAAATATTTCTCGAGAGTTTTGCTTTGGGTCTATGTAAATTTTAAAATGCGCAGGCGCATTGTGTTTTAATTGAATAATAAAGACACGATATACGAGTTTTCCGTTAAAAAATAAAACTGTGAGATCGACTGACAGATAGAACTGTCAAATAATAAGGAAATGAAGGTTCATAATATCTGAAAGTGTAGTAGGTAAGTATATTAGAAAAATGATTAGCAGCAAATCTTTATAACAATTATATATGAGTCTAGTGCTAATCGGACATAATAGTAAGCCCTCGGATAAATACTAACCAGTGACATATATATATGTGTGTCTGTCAAAAATGGGGTTTTCCTCAATATTTAAAAATCATCTAAAATTAATCATGTGAATAATATACATACATCTATTACAATTTTTACTCTACTAAATACCGTAATAGATTTAAAACATATCTGATGTGTGAAACAATACATTCAAGTCCATTTTCTGTAAAAGTTTTATACTTTTTCCGAACTACGAAATGAAAATAAACCAACATTTAATTTGCTCGTATGGGCGATCAATGATAGCTGCTCAGAGGTTATTTCCTTAGATATGTAATTTGCACTCATGTCACTAGATTTAGCTAAATTTTATAATTTCATAGGTTTTTCAACTATTATTTTTCGTCACATTAAATATATAAAAAATAATCATCGTGGATGTAACAAGTATAGAAATATCCAATTGAAATCGGGGACATTTTTAATTTTTTTTTTTTCGGTGAGATGCAAAGTTCAATATAATAACTACAAACGCTAGTCAAGGCTCAAATTTGGTGGGAGTCACAAAGTGGAAAAAGCTAATGACAATCAAGCTAATGTAATTGAGCCCATTTTGAAAATTACACTGTACAGGGCGTACTTCTTTCAATACGTTACGTCTATGTTATAAGAAAATTTGCACGAACTTACGAACATTTTCAGTTTCTTTACTTTTTCGTCAAAGAAAATTACATGAACTTTGCATATATGACCGGTTCTCCTCTGACATGAATTAACCCGAAGTTTTTAGGTACTGCAACATTTTTCAAGGAAAACTAAATGTCTTAAAATAAGTTATCTTTACTTTTGTAATTTCCTTTAAAGTTTATAAAAAAAAATATGCTAAAAATAAAAATAGACATAAGTTTCGATAACTAAATGTATTAGTGCTTGCTTTTTTTTTCTGATGATGCCAAAGCTCAGAGGATACCCTATGATGCCGTAGCAGAGCCTTGGCAGGAAAAGAAGAAGGGTTAAGGATTATTGGGTTGAGTCAAGGAGGTGACGGTGTACATTGATCTTGAATTTTTGCGACCCATAGCTAAGGGAGAAAACAGATGATGGCAAACTGTTCCACATTCGTACTATTCTGCTTATGAAGGATTCGCGGAATTTGACGCTACGGCTAAATTTTATTTCAAAGGTGTTAGGATGAGCTCGGGTTACAGCTCGTGTTCTGCCGTACCCCCGGAATATAATACAAGCCATGAAGTCATCGAAGGCACCGACAGATTAAAAGGCCTTAACGTGCCGGGTACAGCATGCGGCAAGAGCTCACTCGCACTGTTTCTTGTATACTCGTCATGGAGGAAAATCTAAAATTTCATCTTAGACAGGTCCTAAAGCCTAAAACTGTCGCTCCCACAGCAACATGAAGTTAAAACAAATTTAGCCAAATATGTTTTCTTTCTAATAGTTTAAAAACAAAATAGCATGTAGAGCAAATTTATGGCAATTATAGCGTTTGACTGTAGATGTCGCCTGGTGCTCGCTTTTTTCGACATGAACACATGGGTTGTATATTCCGGGGGTAACGGTTCTGCGCATGGGAAGAATTGTACAAAGGATCAGGCTAGAGAAATCGTCAGAGCAAAAGCCATAAAAGTAGCGACAAAAGAGAGATAGACAACCGACCACATCGTAAGAACAGTGAATCGCGTAATGCCTTCGCAGGAAGATTCGGAGCCAATTCAGTATGCGTTCTTTTCCTGGTTAACTTCCGTTTCTACAGCTTTTCACTAAAATCTAAACCAGATCACGCGCCAAATTTCCCCAATTCTCAAATGCCATTACGCACTTCATCTTCTTGTTTTTAATGAAGTTGATGGAAAATGGTTTGCGTACGTTTCCATATTATTTACATATTTCGCCCACCCTATGATTAAGTTTGTACCCAGCACCCAAATCTTTTATTTTTTTGGCCATATGGGAGAGGGACCCCTGGACACCCCCCCTCCCTTAATATGACTAACTAACTAACTAACGTTATATGAATTTGATAGTCGGGCCGATTGTCGAGAAGTAAACGACCTCCAATTGTACGTAGTGAAATTATTAAAGATAAGCTGTAAAAGCTTTGGGCATTTTTATGTACTTCGAGACAGTAGGTACTACAGAAATTTTCAGGATCTTCCAAAATAGGTATGTACAATTGTGGTATCAGAATAGTTTCCAAAATTATCGAAAATCTACATGTTGAGACTCAAAACTTGTCAAACTTCAATCGTTTGTTGCTATACGCTGAAAATTTCGATTTTTTTTTAATTGGCTGCATGTGTAAATGGCGTCGTTTTGAAATAAAAGCTATTAAAACAGTGGAATTGTGTCAGTTTAATTTTTTTTTACACGAAATCTATTAAAATTAATTACTTTACCTGTTTAAAAAAAAAACTGCATGAATTCAACAAAATATTGTTGTTGTTAAGTAAATTTGTGTGGGATACGTACATTAATTTGTCTGATAAAATGTGATTGTCCCGTTTTTACTGTCCGCTAAATGTAACAATTGGATGGAATAAATCAGTGGGTACAACCATAGATGGCACAAGAACCATATGTCGTATGTATTACCACAAAATTTATACAAAATTTATATGGCTGGGTGGTCCATTCCGGAATGGACCACAACATTTGAAATGATGTATATGTCGAGTGATTCATATTTTTTCATATATGATGTGTTGAGGAAGTTGATCAAATGTATACAAAACTGCAATTATAAAAAAATCTTCCTTCGGCACGCTCTAAAACATGTTATGAACTATTCCAGAATGCATTACCCATTTCACAATCAGTACACTCTGCTCTAGTATACCATGCGACATCTAGTTCTTAACTCATGTCCTTCAACCTCACAGATAGATACTCGATGGTATAAAAATGGTTTCTCACATTGACTTGATATCACCGGGAAATTCAATAGAACTTAAATTTTGATGAAGCATCAAGCACAAGTTCTAATGCTCTTCTCATTTCATTGAGGTATGAGACAGGGCTGCCTTTTGCATATACTTGATATACTTAATGATTTTTCGTTGAAGTTTTGACTGGTCAATCTTCGTTGACTTTTTTTCAAATATTCAAGTTGACTAACTTTAAGTCTTCTTGGCGTATGCGGAAGATCTTTTTATGTTCATATCAAGCACCAACGTTTTTCGACATTTAACAGTCAGTCGTATTGTAATATTCTAAGAACGTATTTCAGCCACTAAAAATTAACTGTAGTAAAGGTCACGACTTACGATGGGAACAATGAAGGGATTAAACAGATACATTACTCTAGAGTAAATCAATTGGAAGTTTGCATATCTCTGGAGAAAATCTAAGAGATGGTAATTTATGCAGTACTCTATTTCTCTGTATTAAAGGGGAGGGAGGCGGGGTTGCCGTAATATATTACGTTTTTACCTTATTCACCGCATATTTGCTAACAAATCTTTGAAAAACTAAACTTCGTAAGACTGTTCAAGTACCTAATGGTTACCGAGGATGTTGTAGCTTAGCAAAGCACATAAAGCATTGAAAGTGCACTCCTACCTTCAATCTATCTCGCCTTTCTCTATAAATCCGATCTGATGAAACATCTGGAAGGTATGGATTCCTCAGCTAGAATTTTCTACGAAATAATCATCTCTTTTATTTCATGCGATTCGCGTCAATTTCGATTAGGTTCAATCCAGATTCAGTGTTCAATAAATGCTGGAAGGTTTAATGCCGACCTATGTATGTATGGATTAGTCCTGGTACTATTTTGTATGCGGAAATAGAGTAACATAGGTTAAACTACTGCAGAAGGTAACATGGATGTATGCAGTAAGTAATCGTACACACAACTTTATCATATTGCAACATGTTGGGCTAAAACCATGGAAATATACTTCCCAAGACATGAAACAGAAATCCATATCTATGGGTGATGTTCCGGATCTCTCATATGTTCTATATTTATTCTTATGGAAATGTGTCTAGGTATTCATTTTGTATATGCCTGTACTACTATCCAAAGAGGAAAATAGTCTTCCAGTAATTTTACACTTGACTCCTTACCTTCACAAAAGCTAGACTTAGTATATATTTTACTTAACAAAATAATAAATTAGTTTTGATTAAAAAATAACCTTACAATTTTACGCTCAATAACTCTAATCTGAGTAATGAAAATGTCTGTCAAGATCAGCCGGTCAAAACAAAGCTCTCCGAGGTGTGCGCGATTTAAGCTCGTTTTTCCCAAGAGAATAAAGAAGTGAGAATATTTTGGAGATGGAATTAGTCGGGACAAAAAGCCCACTACTATCAGTGGGTAGTGTGATTTTTCTAACAATAGAAACAGGGAGTAATTTTTTTTTTTTTTATAAATACTAGCTCAAGGCACAAGCGACTCCAAAACCACGTGGCTGGCATGAAAGCAATTGGCGGATAAAGCAGTACTGCCATTGGCTCAAGCGGCTGCTGATTCGATTTACACAGCCAATCAATCAAGATTTTCAATGCAAAAAGCTCTAAATTAAGAGGATTCTGAATTTAGTGAGAGATCTTTGAAATCGGAGCGATTTCGATTTTCTTAAGAAATCATAACATAAACGCCCTAGAAATATAAAATCGACGCCTGGGATTAATATTATATTTAGACTTTTGACACACGAATTAAAATCCTTCCTACCTAATTATTCTTTATGGGTTTAGTGTTGGGAATATGGCTGGGCTTGGCCGACAAACCATGTAATTGATGACCGGTTCAGGAAAATCGAATGCACGACAGAAATTGTCGCGCCATCGAGTGTCCAAAATAAAACTGCAAAGCCTATCATTTAGCAGCCATTCAACACTGAGGCTATTGGTTGATGGACCTTTAGCCGAAATTGTAACTTCTAATTTAGCTAGCTCTGCTGGGTCGAGTTTACGAAAATTTTTTCTGTAAATTCCTTCTTTGACCTGTTGAAATAATTTACCCTTAGCCGAAGGGATTACAAGGTCGTCGTTTATGGGTCTCTGAACTGGGGAGGCGTTAGAACATTCATTGACTCGCACCATACAGACCGGACGTTGAGTGGTTTCCCTCGTTTGTGTGTGTCGAATTAGGAACCTTGACATGCGATACAGGTTTAAAGGTTTCGTGAAAATATGATGCTCCATTAGATCTTGAGTTCTTAGGCTAATCTCTGTGCTTTCGATTCCGGGGGAGGTTGAACATTTCCCATATGTCTCCTACGTCGACTGTTATTACGCTAATCAGGAGATACTTGTGCCAAATGGATTCTATGGTATTCTTTCTAACATTGGTATCGGTGGTCAGTTTTTCGGCTGCACTCACCGCTTCATGAAGAGTTCTTTGTCGTCGAACTAATGTCCTGAGTTCATTATCGCACAGTCCCTTTAAGAAACGCTGAGTCACAATTCTATCGACAATGTGTGTCGGGCAGGAAGGAAATGCGGCTGTAGCCAGTCTTTGCAACTCTAGTGCAAAGTTGGAGAAACTTCCTCTGAGACCGTGCACCCTGCTAGCGAACGTTGTATGCCTAGAATGTAGCTAGTTTAATTTAAAGTCAGTTAGGCACTATTGTCATTAAGAGTTCAATACAAATAAAGTTTTAGTAGGACAAGACATTTATGTACACATCCACTGATAGATCCCAGATATGCTATTGATTAGAAGTACCGAAGACCTGAGTACTTCAGCATAAGTACAAGTACCGCATATATAAAAAGTACTTGTAAATATGTACTGAGACTACTAAAATATACTGAGTACTTTTTTACAATCTTCGTACGTTGGCAGTAATATAATGAAGATTATAGAGTTTAGTTAGGATTATAATAAGATTAGGATAATTACCTATTGATAAGGCATAAAGTATAAAAGGCATGATAACTAACTAAACACAACTAATTTGCTACACTTCCAAACTAAAACGATTCTAAATAGCAAGCCAACTACTACTTTTAACCTTTTGCAACATTTTATTAAATTTTCTACACTTTTGTTGTCCTGTCGAGCAATGCCCTACTTTAAGCCACGAACGCGTGATACTAGGTGTCCCTGCTGGTTGAATACACTTTCTTTAACTTTATTTTGTATTTTAAATTCTATTTAATAGATTAAGTTTCAAAAAATTCAAAGAGAAATTAAAAAAACGTTTTGATGGTGACACAAGTTCCAGTTTTGTTGCATATCGTTTTCGATTTTTTTTTAGAATCGCGTAAATTGACAGTGCAATGAAAGAAATTGCACAACAAAACTGAATAAAAGACGACAAAATATGGCTGGGTGGTCCATACCGGAATGTGCCACAACATTTGAAATGATGGATAGGTCGAGTGATTCATATTTGCTTGCATCTGCCGTGTTGAGGAGGTCGATTAAACGAGTACAAAACTGCTGTTAAAGAAACATTTGCTGTCGGTATGCTCTAAAACATGAATCCAGAATACTCCACTATTTTTAAAATCCGTACACTCTGCTTTAGTATACCATGCGATATCGAATTATTGTCCCATCTATTATAAAACTCAACAAAAAATTAGCTGTGCTAGCGATTTTGTGTGCCTTTCTATGAAGGACTTTTTAATAGACTCACAAATACTTAAGTAAAAATCTTGGTACTTAAGTACAAAACTAAGTCTTATGTAAAGTAAATAGAAACAAATTCTTAAATTCAAGTACTAAAAAATCTTAAGTAATAAGACTTAAGTAATTAAAATATACTTGAAGTAGTACTTAAGTACCTCTATACGTAAGTATTACCCAGCTCTGCTTGACACTCAGTTGAAAAATGCTTTGATATTGAACAGAGCAACCAAGAAACCTCTTAACATGCTACGAATGACAATATGCTTACTACCTGAATTTTTTTTTAATACGGGTGAGATTGGAAGAATAACTTGGAGCAGTTTCCAGCTACATATTGATTCATATATACAGAGACATGATGATATGGAATTTGGATTGCTCCATAGAAATCTCAAGTGTTCTAATAATTCGCCATGGTTCTTCAAGGAATGGTTATTTTAAAAATATATGTAATTTCGACAGAATTTAGCACTCAGTTGAAAGTTGAAGTAATTTTGCAAGATACGATTTTAAGGCTATTCTTATATGACTCAGGGTGGGGGAATTAGACCATCGAAGAATAAATATAATAGATCCTCAATGCAATGTACATGGACCACGTAAAAGGAAGGACTATAGGATAGATCAACAAACACTTCATCAAAGGAGCTTTGATATAAATTGTCTTTTAAAAACTAAATAAATGGACCAGCCACAAAACTCAGAGTCTCAGTATTTTTCACAGCGATTGCATCATCAGTATGATGTTTAAATGATGACCGAGAGATGAATAAGATCCTTAAATATTTGGCTTTAACGTATCGAGCTTAGACGTATGTATATCTAAAGTTTACAATAACGTGAAAGGAGTTCATCTTTCGGGAGAAATTGAAGATCAGTTTGTTGTACATCATTTATGGAAAGCGTGAAGTCATTAGATATATTATGCAAGATTTTCCGTCATATATCAAAGATAACCGAGTTCGTCATGATTTAAGATGATAACTGTAAATAATAAAAAGTACTGAAGAAGTCTGGTTTAGTTTAAAATAAGAATAAATCCACTGAACAATAAAAGGATAAATTTCTAATATTCAAGCAATTTACCCTTTTTGTTGGTGGTACATTATCTGCTATGATAAGCACTTTATCTTCTAGTTCTATGTTTGGTTCCTTCGCACTTCTTTATTTGTTTAGCTGCAACTGCAAGTAAGATACCTATCTAAGCCTTTCTAAAGTGCGAAGGACCTACCAAAGTCGTTATTGGTTAGTTAAAAAGAAGTTACTAAGTTATTATGGCAAGACCCAGGAGATGGTGCAAAGCACAGCATGGCACTAAGGAGCTAGCGAAAGGATTATGAAAGTGGCGGGGGTGATGTTGTATGTGTAGATGGTAAACTGTACCACATTCGCATAGTTCGTGATAAAAAAGCATCATTGAATTTTACTGTACGACCGAAAGTAATTTGAAGGGTAAAAGGATGTTCGCGGTTCGCACCACGAATATTGCATGCAGGAATGATTCTACAAGGAAGGTATCCAACATTGTCGCAGTACTCGAGCGAGTCCATATGACAATGTATTGCTACATCGCTAATGTGGCGATATGACACATGCCGATCTTAAAATCATAGTTATATTGCTAAATATTTTTCATTTAGCCCTGGTAGTAGATAACTCGCAAGCTACTTTTGCTGAAAAAACCCATATGAAATCTTAGAGAAACTTAAACCAACAAGATTAGATTTTAGAATCATATTGGGTCATTTGCTATATTTGAGTGAGTTCCGTTGAGTATCTGACGATGATCTCATCATATTCGTACTGGGATCACATCATATTAACCGAACGAACAAATGTGTTGTGTTGTGGCACAAAAAGTATTACATTATCGGAAAAAGTATATAATTTTTTACAAATGGCGCCTAATGTCAGTGGAATTTTGGTAGCTGTAACAGGTGCAAAAGTTATATTAGTAGGTACACAATGCAGTGATACATATACACCTCAAGAATAAGGAATAACAGTGGTTTTATGCGACCCAAATTTCGTCAAAATTTTCGGGATCACCCTGCAACACCCACTGCATAAACAATTTGATGGTTTCTGACTGTTATAACATGACATAGATAAAAGCCACACAAATAATGATTTCTTAGCAGTGCCTCCAACGAACTTTTACCATAGACATACAAAACTCACGTGGTTCAACAGTTGTTCCCAATATGTAGATCATCCCGCTCATCTAGAATACTGTCAGAGGTTTCCCAAGTGAATATTGAAATTGACGAATTTTATGTAAAATTAATTATGTATGACGATTGAAATTTTTATCTGTCTGGATGTGTTAATAAACAAATTTCGCATTTTTGGGGGACTGGAAGTCCTCGAATTATTTATGAGAAACATTTACACAAAGTCTTAGTTTTAAGAGGCATTCAGAAAGAGCACGTGTTTGGATTTTTTTTTTTGAGGTACTTAATGATCTATCGATGGCGATCGTTATCGAGCCAAGGTCACCAATATTTTAATACTGATATTGGACACACGCTTCGAGAAACAATGAATATTTTAAGGGCAGTTTTCCGCGGCGTTTAATAATGTGGCATGGCCGCCTAGATCATTTGATTTGATTTAATTTGACCAAATAATTGACAATTTAATTTTATAATTTATAATTTGGGGTGCAGAGTTAACGAAATCTGATTGCCAATTTTACTAAGAATTAGTTAACATTGAAAACGTATTTTTCCTTATATTAGAAATAAGCGCGGAGCAGATATTATTGGTAGTGACATCCACCACCAATTAAGATTGATGTTAGGGCAAACAATAAGTTTCATATAAATAGTATCTTACCTTAAAAATTCTCTTGCTCTTTAGAGTTATAAAACAAAAATAATAATAAATTGTATATTAACCTAAAAAAAAATCGCAAGTTGTTCACTGTATAGGTAAAAAAAACCCTTTAATCTAATCAAGTATAGATGAAATGTGCTACTTACGTAATTTTCAATCAAATCATTTCGATGTGGAACAAAATAGTTGTGGTCTTCCATGTCACGTCGCTTCTTAACTCGTACAAAATGCTCCATGGGATTGAGGTTCTTTTTGGCACAAGCAGCAGCCAGAAACTCTTCTACAGACATGGCGTCACGTATATAAACTGTCGCATAGTTGTTATCTGGCAGTGCCACCTTGAAGGTCTTCTCTGGTTCATCACGTGAGTTCATCTGAAAGGATACAAAAAGAGTGAATGAGAGAGAGATGAAAATAAAAGGATGTCAGACAAAATGACTGCAAAAATAAGCGGAAATTTGAAAATAGATGAAAAGTCAATAAAAATCTCCGGTGGTGAAGGCCTCGAGCTGGATGCAGTAATTTAATTTTCTTGAAGAGTGAGGTCTTGAAAATTGGTTGCTGGTTGCTGCCTGAAAACTGGGTCATTTTGTCGCTTTTTGTGATTCTGTTTTGCCTTCCTGCCATCACCATAATCACTACCACCAGTTTTACCATCACCACCACCACCACCACCACCACCACCACCATCACCATCCCTATTACCATCACGAACAGAATTCGACACCGAGTGAAAACGCACACTCGCCGCATTGGTCTCTCATCGATTTTTAATTTTCACTTCCGAAAAGCTATATATGGTACAGCATTCTCTATACTATACAGACTCCGTTGAATTTATCATTTTCATTCCTTTCGAACAGAGCCCAGCCTCGGCCTATAATAAGTAGAGAAGTTCCAGGGTCGGGATTCAGGACTAGGCAGGCAGATGCCACTAGAAGCTGGAAAAGGTATATGAGGATGGGAGTAAAAGTGGTTGGTAGCAATAGTATCACAAATTCAGAACCAAATATGCGAAATCTGATTATGTTCAAATTTTAATTGTTCCTGACATTAATTAATTTGTTTATCTGAATTTTTGGTCGGGCTCTGATGCCGATTAGATACATGTATTTATGTATGTATGTACGAATGCCGAGGTGAGTGCGTACGAAAATATTGCATGAAATGCCTCATGCCTGACGTTTAAACTGATTAACACGTAGAAAATGAGATTTACGATTTCATGAATGTATGAGGTAATCGCCTAGAGTTGTCGCGTTTAATTTTATTTCCACCGTAAAACCGCATAATGAACATTATTTTGACATAATCCATTCGCAGTAATTGCCATAGTTAATTTAATTTCAATTTGAAGAAACTCTCAAACTGACGCATAAATTATTTTCGCGCTCCACTTAATCGCTATTTTATGGTGGACTGATTCTGATTATAATCAGAATTTATTTAAAAAAATGATAGCAAAATAGCTTTGTACTCAAATTATGGAGTTTTGATGAGGAGACATGGCAACATGACATAATCTCTAATATTCATAGCTTTATGGCAATCCATCTTTTTTCTATAGATAAAAAGTAACTTTTTCCTTCAGATAAGATGAGTTATATATTTGCAAAACTTGTGTTTTTTAGTGCAAATTGAAAGTCGTTCTGTTTCATATATTGTAGTTTCAGTGTATTTCCATGTTTATGTTTCGCATTAATCCTTCACGATAAAAAGTCATGTAAAAGTTTTGCAAACAAATAAAAAATGTTATCGATTCTTGCTGGCTACTTTGCCATGATATCTACCTAAATATGAAACAACTATAAAAATTTCACAAACATAATAGGAGAGCATTTGTGTATTCAGTATTGTTATAGATTTTAAGAGTCAACAACTTAAATTTATTACAACTTAAATAAATCTAAAAACTAGTTAGAAGTAGGGAGCTATAAATATGTATGTTTGCAGTAACATAACCTCCAAAATGAAGACAAAAGAGAATATGAATCGTTATAACTGGATACCGCCTCTGAAAAACTGTATTATATTTGTTTTCATGACCTCAGCAGGAAATAAACTCATGTCCATGATCAGCAACAATTTTCCACAAAAATCTTTCTAAGATTTCGATAATTCATAAAATTTTTATTTCGTTTCCCGGACGGGAGTCGAACCGACACTTGTTAGAATCGGTCAATGATGGAGAATAGAAGAATTTTTAAGAGCTTTTATTATTAACAATTCTAAGTCAAATCATAAATACAAGAGAAAAAGCAACCGCCTCGTTCGGAGCTGGAAGGTTCCGGCTTCAAACCCCGGACGAGGCGGTTGTTTTTTCCTCTAGTATTTATGATTTGATTTAGAATAGTTAAAAATAAAAGTTCTTACAAATTCTTCTATTCTCCATAATTTATAAAAGAGCATAAATTAATTTCATAATATTGTTCCAAACCTTTGGAAATTTCTGTTGCTCTTCAAAGAAAGATTTCACTTTTCCGAATTTCATAGTTTTAAGAACCAGCAAGATCCGTAAACTTAGCCATTATTAATGTTTAGTGATATTAACATTGAATTGTTGTCCTTTGCGATTTCAGGGAAGCTTTTGCAACATGCTTTGAATCAGAAACTTGTTGCTTATGTGGTTTTAGCCAATATGAATATGTCGTAACTATTGTAACTAGACTAAAACACTTATTGAGGATTGTTGTATACTTAAAAACTCTAAAATCTAAAGTCGTACGCCAACAATTGTCATAAATTCGACATACATATATATATGTATGATACAATATGCGTGTTTAAACTTGCAACTGTAATTTCCGTTCTTGTCATATTTTCAGTTGTTTCAAGTTTCTCAGAGTTTCAAGTTGAGGAGACAATGCTTAATCCAGCAGAGTGACTTTGCAAGTTTACATTAAGTATACCATGTCGTATTTTTTTAATCTGAAAAGAGATACGAGCCCAAGGAATATTTGGTGTCAGAAGTGGGATTTGTGATATGAAAGACTCATGTCAAAAGTTTGTTATCAGGAGTGTGATAGTAAATTTATGCCAATGGATCTCACCCGACCTTTCAGGTAATTATTTAGAATCTAGGCATTGGAAAGTAGAAGGAAAGTATGAAGATTGGTTGAAGTGGAAGAAAATTTTAAGAAATCATAAAACATATTTCTGATTTGTCGAGAAACATAATTTATTATTGTAAAACGAAAATTGTTTCTCTGATGTCGTTTGATCTCTGTTGATCGAGTATCTTTAAATTTGAGACATTATGCAAACATTTACGGTCGTATCTTATTAAACATATTTTTGGCTTCAAAATGACTTCCGCAAAGGATTCATTATCCCATCACTTACTGAAGTATTTCTGAATTTATTTTTCATAAAGTGATTTCAACAAGACTTTTGCGAATCTTGATAAGTAGAATTTTTATTAATGTGTAGGTAAGTCAGATATGTTATATTAGCTAAGACAAGCGAAGTCAGCTGTCTTGTAAGAACTAAAATAGGCAAAATAAAAAAATAATAATAATTTTCATATGATATTCTGCACAAAATTTCATACAGGCTGACATAACATCGGTGGGCCGTTTTTTACATTTTTTCAAATGCCAGTTGAATCAGTCTGAAGACAGGAAAGGACTTTTACAGGGAGAGTTCAGAAAACTTTTTAGCGTTAATTGCCGTTATTCGCAAATAGATTACTCTGCTCGAAGTCCGAATATCAGTGGTAGGTGTTCTTACCTTAATAGTCTTCCCCCCCCCCCCCTCAAACTGCTCGACAGAACGGGCTTTTTCCCGGAAAAACTATTTAAGATTCATCACAGAGGAGATCAGGCTCAGTTCACTCTCTGTGCTGTACATAGAGCCAGAAATAATGCAGTCTTAGGACTATAGTGAAGTAACCCGTTCCTTTGCAAAGAAGAAAGCTCCTCGCATGGCAATCTAAGCATATGCTTACACGCAATAAACTTTCTTTGCATATCTATATGTGCGTACTTATGTAAATGTGGTATTTCTAAGTCTGGTTGTTTATTTTCTAAGGTCGATGTAGGTACGTTGAATAAATGAAAAATGACGGTAAAATTTTTGTGTTATTCAATTATTTAAATAAAATATGTTAAAAAAACTTTTAAAATATCGAACTTTTGTAAATAAAATGGACTAAAAAGTAAAAAATATTTTTTTTATTTCTCAGTGCTATAAACAAGAAAAGTTTAATGCAAAAGAAGAAATGATACAACTCAGATTAAATCTTAAAAGTTTGGGTATGATTTGCAGTTAGATAATTGTGATAATAGTTATGGATGCCTAACTTTTTGCATAAAACTTTTTTTTTTATATCACTGAAAAAGAAAAAAAATTATTTTTCCTTTTTAGTCCATTTTATTTACAAAAGTTATTTATTTTAAAAGATTTTTTAATATATTTTATTTTATACTTTTTAGTCATGCTCTCGAAATTCGACGCTCGAAAATCGACTCTTGAAAATCAACTCTCGAAACTCAACTCTCGAAATTCGACTCTCTAATTTCGAAGGGTGGTGCTTACCACACCAACCCCGAAACCCCCAACACGTAAGAACATTTTACCGCATCGGAAAGCTCCCCATTCACCCATTCTAAATCAAAAAACTTCATGTAAATCCATTCACGTTTGCTACCCGAAAACTTTTCCGTCACGAACGGCACTCGCAAAGGGTGGTAGTTACCACGCTCACCCCAAAAGCCCAAACACAAACGAATATTTTACCCCATCGGATAGCTCTCCATTCACCCATTCTAAATAAAAAAAACCCCATGTAAATCCATCCACGTTTACTACACTAAAACTATTTCGTCACGAACGGCCGTCTCAGGAGCTCAGACACAAACTTTCTGAGTCAGGGGTCTGTAAGCTGATACAAAGTTATTAGTTAATAAAAAGGGGTCCTGACTCTGTTAACCGCCCAGGGGAGTTTTCATGTCCTGGCCTGTATAGAGCTTAGGTGTATCCTGAAGTTCTTTAGAGTATCAGGGGGATCTATGGTTTTCCTCAGAAGGAGAAAATTAGATAGAACCAGGATAATTCTTTCTTGATGGCATCCCTCTAACCAAAAGTAACATAAATGTCCATACGCTTCACCTTCACCAGTAGTCTGCATTTTTCTCATCAGTTTTTCTGCACTTGTCCCTAGCCATCTGAAAGAGAAGTGCTTCGTGTGGTTGAGTATTTTTGAGATTTATATTGAGTAAGGCAAGAGTTCATATACCCCCTCTCTTCTTCACTTCTTTCATTAATGATATTACGACTATTATTCGACATACTCGAATTTATCTGTATTTATCTTAATATATAAAAATCACCTATCACTGTGTTCATACACGCTATTCTCCGAAACAGCTCAACCGTTTTCAATGAAATTTTGTAAATGTGATGGGTTGATTCCAACTTAAAAGATAAGATTGTTTTCGACACGATAGATGGCGCTATTGTCGAGATCTAAAAAACTACCTGAGAACGCGTCGACGTGGAAAGCTGAAAGTTTATACATGGTGTTTTCATAAAAATTTCAAATACAAGTTCAAAAATGGACTAAATCGGGAAATTCCTTCGTAGGGTTGCCATACAGATAATTCGTGTTTTAGTATATATTTGGACACTGCCTGATAACAAGTACCTATACGTAGAGAGCTAAAATTTGGTACGTGTTGTTTTCATAACAATAGTAAATAAAATTTAAAAAATGCACTTAATCGGGTTACCCCTTCGTGGTATTGAATACAAAACTTTTGTTTTTCACTATGTACTTAGAAACTGTCGGAGAACGTGTCGTCGTGGAGAGCTCAAAATTTGTATACGACGCTTTTAAAAAAAATGTAAATTAAGTTTCAAAATGGGTCTAATCGGGCAACTCCTTCGTAGGGTTGCCATACACAAATTTCGTTTTTAACTATATATTTGGGCACTGCCTGAGAACGCGTAGTCGTAGAGAACTAAAATTTGGTACATGGTGTTTTCACAGCAATAGTAAATAAAATTACAATAATGGTCTGAATCGGGTAACCCTTCTTGATGTTGCCATACATAACTTTAGTTTGGTCACTGTGTCTCACGTGTTGACGTGGAAAGCTAAAAAAATGTAAATTAAGTTCCAAAATTGGACCAATCTGGCAACTGTTATGTTCGCCTTTACGCTGGTTGCCAATGGATTGGCGTATTCGCCGATGTCAAATATTCTATGGATCTGGCTGAATGCCTCAATCCTTACTTGATATTTGGCTGGAGTGCCTCAATATCTTTATGAAGAAGATATCTGCCTAAGAAGCCTCTATATCTTTAGGAAGGAGAACTTCTGGATAATTGCCGCTGCGTTCTAAAGAATAAGACTTATAGTTTACCAGTCAATGGTCAAAACTTTATTCTTTTAGGGAGATGTGCATATGATTTATATGCAATTACATGCTTTAATCTCTTTAAACTCCTTTGTATGCATCTCTAACCACCCCCTAGTAAGTATATATATTTTACATATTAAGTTTACTATCTTGTAACTTTAATGTTGTAACTTATAATCTATGTATCCACTGGTTCTTAACAACGCTTAGAGCAGGGTAACTAACATTAATTCGGTGCCTTGGACTACATTATTTATGTAAAAATAAATTTCATAAATTCTCAAAATAATATTAAATCTTTAAAGAAAACTCAATAGATTATAAAATTTTAATCAGACTTTCTAATCCACTATAGTCTACTTTTAGTCTACTTTAAAAGATACAAAATCCAAAAGCATATTAAACGAAATGAAATTCTTATATACGCATAGGCACACGCACCAGACCCATTTTAAGAAGCAATTTAATTACAAAGTTGTTTAAAAGTTTTTAATCGCACTTTTATTCCATTAACCATCCTTCTGTATCCTCAGCGAAATTATATTCAATCATTTTAAATTTCAGAGCCCCCCCCCCCGCACTCCTACACAGTAGGATTGTGCATTTTATTTTTATTACTTCAGAAATTCTCATTATTAATTTCATGGCTTGCTCTGCAGAATTTATACAAAATGGATTGGCATCGATGATGATGATATGATAAACAAAGAGTTAGAGGAAGAACATTATCCACTCATCCATTTTATGGTCGCATAATTAAATAAAATTGCAATGAAATTGTCCGCGGTTGAATTTCAGCAAGTTTCCAGTTCAGTAATATTCTGTAGCCGAATCACCGGAATCATTTAATTAATGCCTTGCAGCGGGTCACAGTCGCAGCATTGCGGATTGTACCAGAAGATATGCAGTAGCAACCTTCGATTTATTGGCAGGAATTTATTCAATTTGCAATATTACAAGCATAGAATTAAATAAGTTTGAAATGTGTATTCGGTTGGACGGTAAAATTTAATGAAATTAAATATCAACTATACCAGCTACTGCAAGGAAATGAATAAACATGATTGGCTTCAATTCAAATTAATTTTACTTGTTTGGGAGCATTACGGTAACTAACAAAAATTTCGCATAGAAGACAACCTCAAGCAATTCCACAGATTTTGGTCCAAACACGCAAAGAATTTGTTTTCTTTGTCAAATGCCCTTGGGACTAGCATTGTACATAGCTGGAAATATTATATTTCAAGATTTTGAGAATATTTAGCTTATCACCCGGAGGCAGTTTGGTTTTCGGATTGGATTACTGTAAAATAGCTTAATTGAAGATAAAATTAGACACATATATTTTATTTTAGTAGCATAAATATCGTGATGACCTCTAACTATGGACCAATGTCTCAATTATGGATCAAGCATGCCAGGAACATTAAAGCGAGTTCAAGTTTTGTAAGCGGTTAGTGCTACTACACTTCTGGACAAGTAATACTTACCGAAATTCGATATTTTTCGTAAAGTATAATTATCGAATTATTTCGTTTATTATTAACTTTAGGACATAAACAAACATACACAGGAACAAAGTTATATAGAATTACATTTCCTACAATTTTGATTTGTACAACTTTTTTCCCAGAACCAATATTTTAGGTCATAGGCTTCCGGTAAAGGCACAGATCAACCTACAAATTGTATTTTGCTAACTCCTTTCCGCACCACCAGATAGAGTTATATGTGGTATCCAAAGTAGGCCTAATCGAAAACTTGTGGAGGAATCTTCAAGCGGGGAGCCAATGACAACGTGGCTGCTCGATGGACTATGAGTTCCATCCATATGCAAAACATTTGTAAACAGATTGACGTCTTTTGGGATATGGACAGCAGAACAACCGACAAACATGTCGATTTTACGCCGACACGTATTTTCAAAAATAACTACTGGTTCGATGCGCATGATCCGTACCCTGTGGACTCTGAATTGATGCCTATTAGCACGGAAATAATCGGGAGTGGAAGCATATATTGCAATTTTGCGTTGGAAAGTGGAACAAAAATGATGTTAAACAATATCGTCGGTACAAGTTACGCCGTTGTTAAATTTAAACGGAAAGATAAAATTGTACTCATGTCGACCGTTTTCAGTAGCATAATCGTCATAATCGTAGATGACACGGCTGTCTCTTTTAATCCACTTTTGTTTTTCCAACGAATGAGCATTGCGAATAAGTTGACCGAGAAGCTCCAAGCATGTTTTGCTTACGAACTTTCAACGTATCTCCTATCTCTCTTCAACGAGGAAGGAATGCAGAAGGGCACTAAGTGTTCACTTTAAAGTTGCTTTGTGCATCTGCAACATTCTGAACAGTTGGGAGAAAGACGAGTCGATGAGGTCGATGGAGGATTTTCATTATACAAAGTTGTATGACCTCGTACTTCGAGGCGATATGTCAAAGCTAAGTTTAATACATGAAGCGACACTTTGAAAGGGTGTTGTGGTAGTGTTTGATGGTTACCCCGAAGATGGAGAAACGGTCGTTTTGAAAGGTTGGGAGCAGCGAAGACGCATCGCCAAACATCGTTGTCAACGCAACGTCTGTCCCTTCTACAACGTAGGAGAAAGTTTTGGGAATTTGCAAGAATAAGGCCAGGCTTATCGAGTTTTTCAAAAGTACTTTGCGAAATACAGATGTTGTCGCTCAGCAGGCGACGACAGATGTGGATTCTCTCGTTTTCGGTACGGCTATTCAAGAAGCTCCTAATTACAACGAAGTTACTATCATCGGCGGCGAGGACATCGACCTTCTCGTGCTGTTGACTGGGTTGGGCCATCAATTGAAAAATATATTCTTTAAGAAACCGAGGAGTGATCGTACAACTGCTCTCACCTGCGAGTTTTAAATACAAGGAAGCTGCTGCTCAAAACATTTTGTTCTTGCACGCCGCCTTTAGTGGATGCGTCATGACATCCTCTATATTCAATGCTGAAAGTTGAATTCTTCAATACTCTCCAGAAAAATCAAGATTTGGGAGCAGGTCTGAATTTATTCCAAGAACATAGCGTCAACAAACAGCTGGAGGACGCCTTTTAATAGCCTTGGTTGGAGGCGGCCAAGATCGCTCGACACTCAGCGATTCAAGTCCTATACGCTTTTCCACCCACATCAACAGCGGCAGAACAGCATGTTAATCGGATGTATTTACAGGTGCCAATGTGACTGGAGAACAAAATTAATGCCACAAATGCGTCTGGAAAAAATTCCTCGCGGGTTAGAACCCATAACTATCACTGCAGAGCCCGCAGCGGGGTCATTGCTCAAAACGTCTTCTTGCAAATACAATAGAAATTGCGGTAATATGTGCGGGTGTCGTAAAGCAGTATATACCAGTTATATACCAAAACTGAAGTGTGATATTTGCAACAATGTTGTCGAACTTCAGGAGCGGAGCTACTTGATGATGACGAAGATGATGGTATCATCGAGAATCTGCCAAATCAGCATCAACTATCACCATTGAATGTCAGGAGATTTGCGAAGAGGAAACCGACGATGTTGATTTGGTAGGACCATAGTCGGTAAAAAAGAGGAGTCAAGTAGTTCTGACAACGCCATCTTGAGAGAAAAGGCCTGGCCGTCGAAAGCTTATAAGGAAAAAAACAGAAATAAAACATCGCCTGGATTCTTAATGCTTGCAAGAAAACATTGAAATTCCAGTTTACTCTTATAAGGAAGAAGACGGCTGAAGCCGCAACGAACTAGCGATGAAACGTGGATTATAGGCCTACTGGGGATACCACGCAAGAAAATAAAACGCGCCTAGAACTTTATCCCTGTGGTGGTGCGGAAATGAGCTCGGAAAATACAATTTTTATGTTGCTCTGTGCCTTTATCACACGCGTAGAACCTTAAATATTGGTTCTAGGATAAAAGTCGTAGAGATAAAAATTGTAGTATATGTAATTCTATACAACGTTTTTTGTATACAATTATATCTGAAAGTTAATAATAAACGATATAATTCGATAATTATACTTAAGCACTTTTCCCCGCTTTATTCGAAAAATATCGATGGTATGATAAAATGGTAAGGGCTAAAGTTGTACAGAATCAAATTTACACTAACTTAAGTCCTTCCATTTTTGTTGAAAACTTGAAAATGGGCGAGACACTTTGTACATTAAATTCAAGGTGGCGGATAATGCACAGGCGGAATTTGGTCGCCATTCTGAATTTAGATTACCAGTGACTCCTCCTAAAGTTTAGGGCAATAAAAGTGCTGACGGGATTTTTTCCGAGGTCCCGACTGTACTATTATGTAAGTATGTGTAAGTTAGAATCAAAAGCTAACCATTTCCATCTTCAGACATTTTGAATAAAAGAAATAAACAATGTTTTGATAATACTTTATTTTTCTAAACAATTACTAACTACTAATGCAATGCAAGTATGAAATTTCGAAATATTGCAGACTAAATAGTAAAGTAGTAGAAATTTAGTATTTTTATAAAAAGTAAAAAATAAATAAATTATGCTCGTTTCCACAAAATAAAAATTGAATAATGAAATGCAAAAGAGTTACATAAAAATGCAATCGGAGAAAAAATGTTAGCGTTGCTGTTAGAATTCAAATTATTAATACTGTGTTCTCCTTCGGGGCTTCAGATATGGGTTCTTCCTGATATTCTGCCATTACTGTATTTATACCCAGTGACTAAAAGTATGACAACAGCTCCACACTCCAATCGGAAGCCTTTGCTTCAGTTCCAAGGAAGTGAACTCTTTGTGGTAGTCTTCAGGATTAATAATGCTTTTATGCCGTTTGATCTGTTTCCCAATTTGTGCAAATAACCGGTCTGGCGGAATATATGAACGGCAGAGAACAGGAAATATACTAGCTGAATTTAGCGAATTGATATGATAAGAGCATATCATCACCATCATCGCCTTGAACAATACCAAGACTGTGGATGCATTTAAGTACAGCTGGTGAAACTTTAGTCTGCAATTCACTCAATACGTGAGGCTGCTCAATAAAAATATTGCTATTCCTTTTTTTTAATAATAATTAAGTCCCATACGTGCATTTTTGTCGAGCCTGCAGCAATAGTGTACATTTGCGAGGCTCCTTCTTAACTAGCTTTAATATACAATCACTAAATGAAATATGCTTAAAATTTACTTATAATCGAAGACGAAGCTTCCAGTTTTCAGACAAATAACAGACAAATAAATGAATTTCATCAAATTGAGAGGTTTTTACTGAGATTTCTTATCAAGGCTTCATATTTTCTCCTCCGAAATAATTAAAAACAATTTGCTCATACGCTTATTGGTTTTGTTATTTTTATTATTATTTTTTTCCTTTAATTTGAACATCATTGTATTTATTTCTGTCACATTTATAGAAATAAACTTCTTCGTTCGACTGGTATCTCAAGTTTTCCATTTTATTTCTCATATTATAAACAAGAAAACATGAATTTGTAGGATAGCAAATCAGGACTGCATGGAGAATGTTTCCGCACTTTAGTTCCTTAAGGTGGTCCTCTGTAGCATGTGCAAAATATGGCGAAGTCTTATGATGAAGAAGCTCAACTCCTTTGTCAACTTTTCAAGTCGTCAAACTTTATTTGCCTTCTCTCAACTTCCTAAAGGTGGTTTCATTGTAAGCAGCTGCATTGATTGGTCTACTTCTTGGCATAAATTCTGAATACATGATTGCCCGTTTTTATCTAAAAGCATCGTCTAAATATGTATAAGCGTTTCAGAAGATGTAACAACTTTGCACTTTCTTGGATGCGAAGAAGAAGAGTGAGGTGATAGTACCTAATCAGCTAGAAATAAAACAAAATGTATGGTGGGGAGGGGGAAGATATCAGTTACAGGGTGAATAAGAAAATATGCTAGGTATTCACAAAACATGTAGCATCTTAAAAAGTTCAGGGTCTACGATCGCATTTATGCAGAATTTCATGTCTTTTCCACTGCTCAACCAGTCCCACAGGAGAACAGAGAATCTCAGTAGCTATGGTGGTCTAAACTAAAAATTTTGGATTTTCTTAGGTTTTTCTTTACTTTGATATCTTTTTTTTTTTTACAAAAAGGTGAAAAATGACAAATTAAATTAAAGAGGAGAGTCCGCAGTTTATAGTTTTTTATAAAAATAAGTTTGGTTATCTATCGTTTGTATAAAATAGTGGTCAAGTTAAAGAGCAAAAAAAAGGCGAGAAAATATTAAATTTTTAGTTTAGACCACGATAGCTCCTGAGCGGAGAAGAGTAAAATTTTTTTAATTTTTTTTAATTATAAAGAAATTCACAATAATGTATTAATAATTTATATATATATATAAATATTTTTAAATATTTATTATTTTGTTACGTACAATAGAAAAAGGACAAGCGACATCTACATACTTCGCGTGAAATTACTCATATTAAGTACAGACATCAACAAATTTCAGCGAATCGTATTACAGAAAAGCACAAACGACATCTATATGTATGGAAATAAACAACTTTGGATTCGGAGAATAGATGCTTCTAGAGTAGAATTTTCGGGACTTACGGCACTTATCAGCGCCAGGAGGAAGTTTTATTTTAGACAGCGAAGTGATAGAAGTAATATATTTTAATTGCGATAATTAGAAGTACAGTACTGATTGATACAGTATTGATTTGATAATTGTGTTTCTGAATGTTATAAAAGTAAACGGCATAAATAAATAAAGGAAGAACATGTGCTACAAAACTTTATTCTTTTTTCAATGTTATTTTTTTTATGTAATCTCGAATAGTGCTTATGTAACCTGTTGCTTTAAATTCTAAGTCAACTGATCTAGCTTGGAAGAAAATGTCACATTTTGACCGTATACTGAAACAAAAATGTACTCCGCTAGTTTGGAAAGTAACTTTAAAAGTATTCCGTATTCGTTCGTGTTATTTCGTACTTACGACTTTGTGCTTCGTTTATTGGACATGTTTGATTGTGATTTGGATTTGGACAGTTTCGATCTCTTTACAACAAGCTTTGCTTTCTTCTGGACTATCACCCGATTTCGGCTTGACGTCGACTTTCGAGACACCCTGTATATAAATATTTCTTTAGGTTGAGCAGTAGTGGGAAATGCCTTGAAGCTCTGTATATAATAAGCTTTCGACACGGTGGCCGTACACCCTTTAAGATACAGGGTATTTTGTGCAAACCTAGTATATTTTTTTAATCACCCTTTAACTCCGTGACGGTTGATATGCCTCCCCCTCTACAATATAATTATTTGTTTGGCTGGATGAGTACTATCACCTCTTGCCCTATGGACCACTACGGCGGAAACACCCTGTATAAAGAAATGGAAATTCATTTGCTGCTTGAAAACGGAAATTATTATGTCCGTCAGTTCTAGCCATCAAAATGCGAGTACTACACGAATTTAAATTTTGGGTAATGGTACTAACATGCATATAAATGGATTCCTCGTTGAACCAAAAACGCATGAAACCAAATGGTCCCACTTTCATGTTCCTATCTCTTTCCGTGAGAGCATACTTTCCCACTGAACTGTAATGCGGTATTTTCAAACAAAACAGCCTTGTAAAAAACACTTCTTTCACCTTATAATTACAATTTAACAATAGTCCCAAACACTTTTGTGGTAAATTCGGTAAATCCCACTGACATTCATATAAGTAAATTCGCGCCAGCGAGAGCATACTTTCTGAAATCAAAACAGGTGCCACATGAAACAGGAGATCAGTCAGTCCATTTATATACATGTCAGTGGGTAATGGCAGTAGCAATTGCCAGTGTTGTTAGCAGATAAGAGATGAACTGTTAACATTACAATCGATATCGCTCTCGAGATTTTTAGAATAAAGTGTTAAAATCAAAAAATGTCGCCATAAAGAAAAATTATGACTAAGCGAAACTTTCGACTGACCCGAGTACATTATGAAAGGCTCTGATCTTGTGTATTATATGAATCATATGAATATTGTCAAAAAATCAACATCTACCAGAATCCCCTGTAAAAATTTGTAAATATTTCCTCTAGAATTTTACCAACAAAACCTTATTTCCGTCCATTCAATATTAATTTTCCAATGCGAAGCAAAAGCTGGGAGTGGGACAGTAAAAAAGTGTACGAAAATAAATAAGCATTTTTTAAATAATATTTTTCTTAGAAATTTACTCAATAATTTTCCATCAGAATTGTTATACGTTATCCTATTGGTGAGAAAAAAGCCATTCAAAACAGTTGGATTCATTCAAGGTTCTGGGCTATACTAATAAAAATTGTTATATGAGCATAGAGAAGCACTCATTTACTTACGGTAGTTTTTCGGTAACCGAAACTATCTCAACACTCAAATGTACAAAGCTTTCTGTAAGAACCTATGAACGTACACGTGTTAATTTATTTCACTGAGTTATTTACTAAAACAAGGATTGCATGTAGACAATATCCAGGAAATTACAAAATGCTGGGAGTAAATAACTTTTATTTGTTTGCTCGAAATAGAAACATTCAAACAAAGAAGGATAAAACAAAAACAAACATTCAGAAAATATCCTTAAAGACTAGTAGAATGGAGCAATCAAATGTGTATAATGGTGGGCGGTTGAGAACAAAATGTTCAAATGAAAAATCACCTTAGCGAAATAGGGGGAATGATAATAGCAACACCCCCCCCCCCCCCCCCTCAGAATTCTTATTGGATACCGGCCACTCCGAACAAATAACAACAAAATTCCAGATCAGTGTTATATTGGAGGTGGGTAACAAAAGTGACTTCAATTTAACTGTACAAGAAAGAATTCCTTGTTAGTCGGCCATATAGATATAACCTAAAAGGATCCCTGTAAATATATATCGATTGTGCAGGGAATTAAGGTGATGGCCGACAAAGGTACGGTTGGCTCTTTTAGACCTTTGTCAAGATAATAATGAGTAATAAAATAATATTCCAGAAGGAACCCCTGAACAGTAATAGATATATGTAACATCATGTAATGCACCTATACATACATATATACTATACGTAAATGGTCAGACAAAACAACTTCCATACTCTCCACTAAGGTGTTTTGTGTACAGCATTATACACGAAAAAACACGTATATAAAGTCCTTTTGACATTCCAATTGAAATTCTTATGGGCTGCTCTGTAGAATTTGTTCTGTTCTATACCAAAAAAAGCCTGAAAATATACATTTGGTAGGGGAGGAGGTAACTACATGCAGATGAGATTTTTTTTCTTTTTTTTTTCATAGGCAAACTGGAAAAAGTTTTCCCTTTTGCTTATTATACAGCAGGAATTTGTAATAAGGATAATGAGCTTTTAATATCCACATTTTGCCTAGCGTTGAAAGTTTTTTCTTTCGAATTTTCCTTCGTTTTTTTTTTGCCATTTTTTTTTTATTTTTGTCAGACCAGAATAATCCCTGGGATCTAGAACCCTGAAAATTGCATTAAGTGACTCGTCGTCATGTGTGATGCCAAATTTGAGAGGTAATTAAAAGCAGCAAAACTTGAAAATTAACAACAACAGTCATCACGAGGGAGAGATACAGCTTTTATTTTTTGGCTCATTGATTTTGGGACACGCAATCATTACATTTACATCGCATCCTGATGGTAAGCCAACAATGGCTGATTCGTGTTCACCTCATTCCCCAATCATGTCCTTGGAATGGTTCAGGTCGACCAAAAAACAGTGATATACATCGCCCCAAACATATAGGAGAACAAGAGTGTGGGATATTTTCTATGTGCATGTATACATGCAAGTTCGATAGTTAGTTTTATATAGTAAAATGTTATTTTTTTTTTGTACCAAGTTCCAAAGTCGGATGACAATGATTTTGTAGTACAGGATTTTTTTTCAGTTCAATAGGAAATCCGATATTGGTACTGCTTCGAAAGTGGACACAGTACTAAGTGACAAAGGATTTTTATTATTAATTTTTCGTGAATCCTCATAGCTCGGTAGGTAGCTTCTTAAAGTTTAGAACTGTAATCAGAGTATGGATTAAAAATTGTTTGGAATTTTAATTTCTGTGGAATTGAACTGAATGCATTTAAAATCCATTTTTTTTTAGAGCTTTGCACATGTGAAATTTCATTTTTAATTGGAAATGATTGATTGAAAATGAGCGAATATAGGAAGTTCCGGTACGAAAAGGTTATAAAACATAAACCTTTTAAAAAATATTTTATCGTTAATAAATTTTTAAAAGTTTTACTTGGGTATAGTTGCCACAGTAGAGCTATAACGTACTATACACATACGTGAATGTATAAAATATTAATGAAACGATAAATGTCGAGCAGAAATGATTAAGGATAAAATTCAACAGATACAAATTTATTGAATTGAGCTTAATTGGATAAAAGTTAAAGGATTTTTAAGGTTTTTATAATTTTATGTTAAAACCGCGTCAACCCTTGAAGATTGCTATCTTTCGTTGATTGT
Organism: Dioctria linearis; assembly: GCA_963930735.1. Classification (NCBI taxonomy): domain Eukaryota; kingdom Metazoa; phylum Arthropoda; class Insecta; order Diptera; family Asilidae; genus Dioctria; species Dioctria linearis. The sequence continues at coordinate 59,353 of CAWVNZ010000033.1, forward strand.
ATGACAGATTTAATGAGAACCTAATTTTTATTATTCAGTTGGAAACTTAAGACAAATATTTTTTTTGACAGTAGGCAAATAATATTAAACAATGAAAATGTACCAAATATTGCCAATAGACCAGCAAGCTAATTTTGATGAAGGCATTTATTACCCGGGGAAGACGGGGGGGGGGGGGGCACGCATGATCACTTGCCCCGAGCGCTAGTTTTAAGGGGGCGGCAATTCGAAGGACTTCTGAACTCAGAACTAAAGGAGAAAAAATCTAATTACAAGAATTGGAAAATATTTTCAGACCATACTCCACACTTCAGTCTTCTTTCCGGTATCTCAAAGCTCATTTGCTGACATCATACTTTCAATTGTGCCTATACTTATAGAGCCAATCAATTTACTGTCTTGTAAATTTGTAAGCCTCTCTAAGCTAATTAAACTAAAAATTCCGTTAAATTCTTAAATAGTATCTATGTATCATATATAAAATGAATTCAAAAATTGTACAAATGTACTAAGATGGATGGCAGGCAACCCTATGTTCCTCATCATCCACCAATCCCATCTGGAATGCAGACAGAATTGTGGGCCACTGGATGTCCATAGTTTTCAGCTGAAATATCTACTCTCATTATTGAGAGGGAGTATTTGTATTATTCGACTCCATCCTCCTGTTAAAACTAATTACAGTAGGCAATTGTACAGATTAGCTCGAAATCGAGTTACTGCAGAAATACTAAGGTCACTAAGATACTTTACACCGAAACTTGTCACCAAGGATATTGTGGGAAAATCTGAGGAAGGCCGGCATTAGTACAAAGGAAGTTAGTCCTGCGGGCGAATTCAACCCGGATAACCTAAATGCTTTCTTCACATCCGTCCTCCCAGTTCCTTATAATGAAGCAGATCTCTCTTATCACTCTTCTCCATTAACTGAATATAACATAAGTCTCTCTTTCCGTTGTGTTGATGCAAGTGAAGTATTAAGGGCTATCTATGCAATACGAGCAGATGAAGTTTCTCCGAGCTTTATTAAAATTGTTCTACCTTTCACTATTAGACATTTACTACATGTCTTTAATTTCTGCCTCACCTTCTCAACTTTTCCACGCTTATGCAGGATTGCCACAGTGTTGGCACTACCAAAAAAGATGTCTCCGAAGGACGGCTGATTAGCGTTTTGCGTTTTTTCCCCTAAATTATTAAAAAAATTGATGGCCGAGCAAATATATAGTAGTACCTCTGAAGATACAAACATTCTTTCTCAGTTTCCGCTTTCACCATAGCTGTGAATCAGCTGTACTGAAAGTGACCAATGATCTATGATTTTTACTTGATAATGATCACATTAGCATTAGCACAGTATTATTAATCATAAGCTTTTGGGATAAGTTGTCTTCAAATATTGGCTTTTCTTCTTCGGCAGTTGAACTAATCCGTAATTAGCTAACGGATATAGGTGGCAGCAGGTTAAAGTGGAAAATTCTCTATCTGATCTTCTACCGCTCTATTGCGGGGTTCCTGAGGGATCAGTACTTGGACCTCTTTATAAATGACCTACCAGAAGTTCTAAATAATGCAAAAATTCATATGTATGCTAACAATGTTCAGATATACCTAAACATGCCAAATGGGCTAATAGAGGATTGCTTTGCTCGCTTAAACAACGACCTCAAAAATATACACAAATGGTCCGCCATATTGGATTAAAGGTACCAAAAATTGTTTCTTTCAAAATAATTTCTCAACGGTTGATCCAACGACAAAAATGTAAAAATATGAATTTGAAGAAGACTAAATTCTCTACATTTTTTTATACAAACACTAAAGCTAGTATTTCACAAAATACCCCGTATTTAAAAAAAAGCAAGATGTATGGTCACTTACAGAGCTATTCCACAAGGAAACGATCGAAACCGATCAAAAAGTGCTTGTTTTGGACCCAACCATCTCCGATTTGGATGAAACTTGCCCAATTTGTAAGTACTACCAAAATAGCTAACCCATATTTTTTTGTCCCCCCTTCCTCGTGCTAGGGGGTTAGATATTTCGTGATTTTACGATGAAGCGTTGTTTTCAAATGCCAAATGAAGCTTAATGCTTTATATTTTTTTCAAAAAAATTTAGCAGTACCGAACGATTTTTTTAGTGATAGTATTTTTTTCAAAAAAATAGTATTATTCACCAGTGAAAACTTCTAGCACTTTTTCTTATTTTTTTTTATTTTGTAGCTTGAAACCTTATCTATATATTTGCAAAAACTTGCGATGTTGCTCGCCTTCGTTTTTGAGATATGAATTTTCAAAGTCAGCCCTTATACATGAAGTAACCTGCATGGGAGCAAACCACCTTTTGCTATTTTTTTCTGATTTTTCAAAATAAGAATACAAAAAAAAAGTGCTAGAGATCCCGAGTAGAAGAAGGACAATACATTCCTCTCATTGCATCTGATACAGGTTATTTTGGGTATACAGTGACTTTGAAAATTCATATCTCAAAAACGATGCCGAACACTACCGCAATTTTTTGCACATATTTAGATAAGGTTACTAGCTTCAAAATAAAAAATAAAGAAAAGTGCTAGAAGCCTCACTAGTGATTAATACTATTAAGAAAAAAAATACATTATTATTAACAAACAAACAAAATCCGTTCGGTACTGCTATATTTTTTTGTAAAAAATATAAAGCATTGAGCTTCATTTGGCATTTGAATCAGAAAAATCGGTTTATCCGTTATCGAGATATGATTTTTTTAAAGTGACGTTTCATCGGGGTGGGGGAGGCGCTTCCGAGAGGAAACAAAAATCATGTGCGGGCTATTTTGTTATTCCCTACAAACTGTGAAAGTTTTATCCAAATCAGAGATGGTCGGGTTCCAAGGTGATCGGTTTTGTGTGGAATGGCTGAAAGGTTGGAAACCCCTGACGATAAATTGTTCACATTTTTAGTATTTCAATGTAATATAACCTAAAACACGAAAATATATTTTATGAATTTTCTTTCGTTCTAAATGCTGAATTTTCAAAGTTTTAGCTACTTGTGCATAAACTGAGAAACCCCTGCATAAAAAAAAATGTTGGTTATTAGCTAGTTGTGAAATATTGTTAGAAATCTATATTTGAATTCTTATTAAAATCGGTAAATGGGTATAAAAGTTATGTTCAATTAAAAAAAAAACTCACTCCTGGGACGTGTATGCTAACCAAAAAAAAAAAAAAAACAAAATAGCTCACTAATGAAAGGGTTAAGAATTCTTTTAAATTCAAATTGTTTTTAACAATTCCGGTTCTAGTTTAATGTTATGTCAGTATATAATGGGTCATCTATCACATACATTTCGTGCCTAGTATACCCTGGAATTGTAATAAAATTTACCCCAAATAAAGATTGTTGTTAGAGAGGGCTGCAACTAACGTCTTTGCCCGCCACCCCCTTCCCGGCCAAAATGTCCAAGATCTTGCACTGTTTATTAGTATATGCTTAAGAAAATGGGTAAAATCACAATCGATAACTGCCGATTCAGCAACGAAGACAACGTATATAAAAATATTAATAATAGAATATTTTGTTCTAGTACAAAATTACCTATTACATAATATCTAAAATTCCTGCTCATCTCAATAATCTAAAATCGAAAATTAAATAAATTACTGTCGACTTCCGCAAAGAGTTCTGTGTAGGAGTGCAAAATCTTAATTTTAATTGGGTACGCTTTGATACTCTGAGTTTGTACGTTATCAATATGAAATGTTTATACATATCCTCATGCAATTCAGTCCTCCGTATTATTTGTCAACTAAGACTCTTACATCAATGACTCTATCAAGACAAAAGTCGGGAATAATTACATACGAAATGGCTTACTTTCTTTAAAAACAATGTGGAGAGTATATCTTGAATATACAAACCCGCGTCGGCGAATAACTAGAATTAATTAGAACTAGCAAATAACTAAAATTAATTAGATGCACTTAATTAACATATAAAAACTGATTTCTGAATTCTTTTATTAAGAGCATCCAGATGTGGAAATGCATCAACAGTTTGCAAGGGAAATTTTAACATAATTATTATTTTTTTTAATAAAATAGTATAAAACTGTAGATTGACCTCAATAATTTGTTTCTGACTTTCATAAATATGATTTCATTTCAATTCTATTTTATTTGTCTGAATATTCGACATTATGCTTTAAATAGATATAAATTTAGGAGTAGATCTATGGGTAGCCAATATGGGTTAATTTAAATACGTTCGTCACGAACGATAGATTAGATGAGATTTGTGAAGGGGTATGTAGGCGTTACCCTTGGAATCACTGCGACCTGAAGGATCTATTGTGAGACCCCTTTCTAGGTTCAAACTGTTAATAAAGTCTAGAACCATTCTGGGATTGAGGTGCCACACGTAGGTTGGTGGAGGAAAAACATATTCGAGGTTGAGGATCCTCCGCCTGGCCAATTCTTCGCAGTTGCAGAGAAAGGTTACGTGAGCATCCTGACAGAAACGGCATGATGAAATCTCAGCCAAGCCCAGCTTGTTTAGGTGATACAGCAAGGGGCCTGAGAATTTTGAGCTCTGTTCTTCTAAGGAATATGAGTTCTTTTGTTTTCCGCCAGAGATGTCGATGAACTTATTTGCCTGACGAAGTCCTTGTAGCCTTTCCCAATATAGGGATTTTTTTATTCGTCACCAAGAATAAAGGAAATGATATGCAGCTGATGATTTTATAGACTATTTACAGAAAGTAGAGTAAAATAAATGGGATAGTAATGATATTGTAGAAATAAACACTTACGCACATCTAGCCTCTATGAATTACAATAAAATTCCCTTTCCTCTTCTAGTATCAGAATGATACTAGTATGTATATGTATGTAGATATGTTTGTACAACTGATGGTCATTCGTAAATTGTAAACACAAAAAAACACTATACTCAACCTGAACATATATAATTCAGACTATAAAATTACATAGCGTCAACTGTCTCCGTTATAATGCAAGGGTATCCCCCTTGATACACAAAATAATTGGCACAATGATTACAAAAGTAATTGGCAAACATGGATAACTCTCTCCGGGAATATTGTTTGTATTTTGTATAGAGAGCAATAGATTAGACAACGGAAATGATGCCCCATATACAACATACTTCCGTTGTTTGTGTTTTTAGTTGGCTGACGTTTACTTAGGCATTGCAATTTGAAAATATATTAAGTTCAAACATTTTCGAAATTGACTGTGAAAAAATTGAAATCCTTCCGAAAACTTCCGGATGGAAATAGCGAAAATTAATCGTAGAACAGTTGTTTATATTTCCTTTCCAGCTGTAGAACGTTCTTTTTCTTTTTTCATTGACTAATATTAAAATCTGTTTTAGAAAATTCAATGGAATAGCTATAAAAAACACGTTTCTTTTTACAGCTATTTTAGCCATGGGAAATAGAGGTAAGTAAGAAAACAATGTCTGAGACCAGTTCTTACGATATATGCAAGTTTGATTACTAAAATGGTTTTTCTCATCATTTTCTCGAAGGGTTCGTCGGACAGTAAAAATAATTATAAGAAATTTTTCATTAGATTTTATATTCTGAAGAATTGTTAGTACAATCAAAACGTCTAGAACTGATCATTTCCACTGTATACGTAACAACTTATATTTTTGTATGGCAACACCAAGGAGGGGTTTAAAATTTCAGCTCTCTACGCTAACGCGTTCTCAGGTACTGTCCAAACATACTTATAGTGAAAAACAAAATTTTTGTATGGCAACCCTACGAAGGAATTACTTCATTTGTATCATTTTCATACTAGAGTCATACTGGACTTTAGGTTTAGTTGGAGGAGTAGCAAACTAGACTGCGTGGAAAAAGCTAGTGTTGCTATTCACACGTGTAAGAGTTTGTTTTGCATTAGCTGGGGTTTTAGACTCAAGGTAGTACGCAGTCATAGTAAGATCAACCTTGTGATATGGCCCCATAATCTGGTCGACGGCACTCAAGAAGACTTATAATATGATTGAATTGTCGAAATATTAGAGAGTGCATGTCTTGGTGTAACTGGTGCCTACGCACCATGCCCACAGATGCATTGGGGGTGATGTTCGATCAATTGCCAATGATCCTCTACGTAGGGGTAAAGCGGACTGTTGGAATAAGATGGAGTCTGAACATTCTAATATTTTACGGACAATAGACTACATTGTTGGCAATGTATTAACAGACTCACAAATTCCTCCCTAACTTTTAGTGGAGGTTTCAATACATTAACACCCACTAGAAGCCATTAGGAGGCTTAAAATGGCTAACCAAAATCTGACCGCAAACTTTAAGTTACCACCACAGGAAGAGTTCAAGTTAGATAGAGCGTTGCTTAGAGGAATATTTTTTAGACTACCTATTCCAGGTTAGTCGTCTAACTGCGTCTATTTGATTTTCATGTAGCTTTTAGTGTTACCATGTATAGACTTTTAGTAGAGCGAGAACATTTAAATAGTATGGTTGCTACCAGTGTCTTTCAGGCAGAATTGGTTGCGATTCACCGAGCAATATTGCTGATATTTATGTGTAGATAGTCGGACTTAGCCCTCTGCATATTATTACAAAACGACTCACCTTGCTTTATTAAAGAAGATCCGATCCAATCCAAACTGTCTTAAATGGTTTATTTGAAAAGCGAAGATGAAACAGGAAATACGATTTAAAAGAGGCTTTTCTTTTGTAAATGCTTTTTTGCACACGTTTCACACCACACAGTGTGAATTATCGGTAGAAGGCTGCCGCATATGAACATTCAAATGTTCCTTCCTAGTAAGTGTTTGGACATCATTTACACGTAGGCGGAGATTCTCCAGTATGCTGCCGGATCCTGAGATCATTTTCCCGGATAGCTGTCTGATATGAGGCAAATTGTATTGAATTAAACGTCTGTAATCGAAGACCCTGAAATATTGCAATTCGCTGTTCCACTTCAATCATTTTCACGATATAATGGAGACAAAAGTTAATTATGAGACGTTAATTTATTGCGATTCTTGTTTTGCAGAAAACAATCCTTAACATCAGAAAGTAATACATCAAAAGAAACGTCAAAGCAGCAGTAGAAAAAACAAAACCCGAACTTGACATTTCGAATTGTCAAACTGCTCACTCTCAGTCCAATTCCAATTTAAACCTACCACTACAACTTTTCAAATCTAATCTAAGGCATATGATCCCCTCAAGCCGATTTTACAAACGGTGGACCCACACGTAGCAGCAAGAAGCACGAGCATTTTGCTGTACTTGTGTTTAGACATACATATAATCGCAATAATTTGCTAATGAACTATTTTGACACGTCCCCAAGTAGAACATAAATATCTCAAATCCAAAGCAAGTATAACTTCTTGACAAGTATGAAAAAGGAAAGTCGATGAGCTACCTTAACGTTTATTGGACTAAGAAATAAAAAAAACAAATCTTGACCAATATAGAAAATGAAACGAATAATAATTTTGACATCCAATGAACTTTAACATAAACCAGATGACAGATATGGAAAATAAGCGTAAGTTAGATAGAAACTTCAACTTAAAATAGGAGAAAACGAAAGTGAGCAGATAACAATCTAAGGCAAATTAGGTAAAACCTGTCAGAAGAATTAAAAAATTATTGAAATATTAAGTCCTTGACTTAGCGTAAAGTTAATGTTCGATAAAAACTTGGTGAAATTGAAAAACTATTAAAATGAACTTTCGAAACAAATGTTAACTAAGAATTAGATAAAAATCGAGGAGATTAAAAACGAAACTAAGAATAGGACATGTGAAGAGATAGAGGTAGCCAAAACTCATTTGGAATGAAGTCAGTTACGAAACTAAAAAATAACTGTGAGCCGCGATTATAGCAGATTTTTTTTTTAACAGGACGGACTCTCGTTGTTGTAGTTAGGGGTAGAATGTATTGTAAGAAATTCGCGCGCAATAAGAATTCTAACAAGTAAAAATGTTAGAATTGGTCTAAGACCAATTCTTATGATACCCTACATGAATGCTCGTATAAAATTTCGTATGGTCACCTATCTGTGCAAGTTGGATATTTGAAGTGGTTTTTCGCATATATTTCTAGACTAGTTCGTCGGACAGTAAAAATTATTAAAACCAATTTAATAAGATTTTATATTTTGAGGAATTTTTCAGTACAATAAAAACATCTTGAACTGATCATTTTTACTGTATACGTCAAAAAACCTAAATTTTTATATGGCAACACCAAGAATTGACTGCCCGATTTAGTCCACTTTTGAAATTTTATTTCCTATTACTATGAAAATAGCATGAATCAAATTTCAGCTCTCTATCTGGACACGTTCATAGGCAGTGTCCAAATATAAAGTGGAAATCGAAATTTTTGTATGGCAATCCCAAGAAGCAGTTGCCCCATTTGTGTTATTTTTGAACTTTATTTTAATTTCAGCTCTCTAAGAAAAGACGTTCTCGAGTTATCGTGGGCTCAGACAAACAGATGGACGGACGGACGGACGAACCGACGGGCATGCAAAAATCAAAATAACTTTTAGTTTTGTGAATGGGTGTCCAATCCATTTTATTTACCATCATTATTTCTGTGCATTACAGACGGAATGACAAACTTAGTATACCTCTCAGATTTCATCTAGGGTATAAAAAGAAGAATAGGAAAGAGAAAAAAAAATAGAAAGAGAAAGAAAACCGATTTAAACCAATAAAAATAAAAAGTAAGAACACAAAAGTTATAAATAAGTTTTCCAGTACATAGGTCTGTCTTTATTATTGGTGGAAGGAAAATGTTCTTCAATACCAAGAAGAGATCCCCTTAAACCGAAGAGGACTAGATCATAGGATATTGACAGCTGGTTAGGAAGGTATCCTGGAAGACCTTGTGCTCTGGCCGAGATTTTCTGGAACAATTCATTAGGTTAAAAATCAACAGCCCCCTACTGAACACGAGGTTGACACCATCCCAGCGACCTGCAGGAGCCCCGAACAGAGTACAACTGTACAGGTTTCCAGTACCACAAAAAATCGGAACACAGGTAAAGTTGCTTTCTGCCCGTGCCCGTCTCCTTTGGACCATCCCAGGGTCACCGACCTTCATCTTACTCCACCGGTGATCGCTCGGCCAGGTAGTAAGGATACCGTGTCCCGCCATGGAAAATATACTCTATAAAAAAAGGAAGAGAGAGAAGAGTCGTATAAAATTGCAACAATATATACGGATAGCCAAACGGACATTAACGTGTTGGATGTTATGGTGATAAAATCAAAGTTAGTGCAGTTTTGCAAAGATAGCTTAATAGAGATTTCCGTATGGTACAAAGTGACCCCATGCTGGGTTCTTGAAATATCGAGGATAATGAGATAGCACACTAGTTAGCAAAAAAGGGCTACGAAATGGATAGCTCAAATGCATTATCGTATGTGAAAATCCCGATAGATCATCACAACATCTTGATGAAATCAAATCACAACACACTAAAAGAAGTCGGCTACTTAATCGATACTCTTCTCAGAGCTGGGTAACTTCAAAGTAAATAACTTAGATGCATTCTGAGTTTTCGTAGAGCATCAGGTTGGATCTAGAGTAACTCTTGGCAGGTTGATTCCCATGAATCTACTGAGCACAGTGGTCTTAGTGAAACAGGCCAGGCTTTCCTAGGCGGACACCTCTAATCTTACCTAACCTATCCCATTTTCAGACTCAAATCAAAGTTTTCAATAAAGTAAGGAAAATAGCTGCTTAGTCAGTTAATAAATACCGGTAAATATTTTAAACATATTATCAAATAAGAATTTAGTAAAAATTTTAGTATTTCAGTACCCCGATAAGTTTCCACTTTCGATTTACAACATAAACAGTCTTCAAGAAATAATTGAAGATTCATTTTTTCAGATATGTTTCATAGAAATAGTTCAGGATATTTTAGTGATTTAAACAAAAAAATAAATAAAATGGAATCCAAGAAAAATGAAATGTATTTGAAGATCATAATATCAATCATAAATAAGCTAATATTCTTTAAAAACTGAATAATAATTCATAAAAGGAAGTTCTATAAAGCAAAAATATTTTCTATTTAACTATATTCCTCAGCATCACTTAAAGTTTCATTAAAATCCAAGATGGGCGGGTAGATCACAAATTTTGCCATTTTATTATGACATGTAACAGGATCACTCCAGAATCATAGATAAACAAATTATGGAATATGTGGAAAGCAATAACGTCTTATCGACTTTGCAATCTGCTACTCTATCTAATTCTCTCCGTCACTCTCTCTCTCACTGCTGTGTAACCAATTGATTGAATAAATAAATCAAGGGAATAGTGGAGTGACTGAAGTACCTCATCGAGCCTTCCCCAGTCGGCTCTAAAAAGCTTTACCGACGGCTCTTTCTCTAACTAGTGAGATTGCTCGGGCAGCGTTTACTATCCTGAACCTGATATTGGGATGGGGGTATTCACTTGGAAGACACAGTACTGTCTTCCAGGCTGCAGTCTTTTCGGTAAAGACATTGGTATCTTTTCGGATAGTCAGGCAGTTTTGATGGCACTGAGTTGCCCTCGGGTAACATCTAAGGTACTTGTGGATTGCAGGTCGTCTGTGGATAAGTTGCATATCCACAATGAGGTGTCACTTCGGTGGGTTCCTGGTCACATGGGGATCATGGGGAATGAAAGGGCTGACCTTTTTGGCTAGGGCTGGCTCTGATTCTTCGTTCTTCGGACTGGAACCCGTCGTAGTCGTTGCCACCTCCAGTATCAGGTTGCTCATCATAGTGGATGTTCATAGGAAGCATCAGTAGAGTTGGAAGTATCTGAGTACTTGCAGGTGCACAAAACTGTTTGTTGATGAGCCTAATAGGAATATCTCTGGTTTTCTCATGGGGTTCGGAAGGAAAAAATGTATGTAGAACTATTGTTGGCATCATCACCGGTCACAGCTTTCTTCACGCTTATTTAACAAGGATGGGAGTTGTTGAGCCATGATTGTCTGGTCTACGTGAAAGGAGAGCCTGAGACAACCGAACACTTTCTGTGTGCTTGTCCGACCTTCCCCGGAGCAGGCTGAATACTCTTGGGTCTGCCTTCCTATCTGTAGATGAACTGAAAAATCTTCCCCACTAAGACCTGATACGAGGGCTGAAAGGTTTTCTTGTAGGATAATACAATGGGCCGTTTTGGCCTCCGTGCTTGAGATCTCTCGCGCCCCTGTCTTAAAAAAAATGATTTGGTTCCTTATCAGTACTGAGTGCAAATTTAATCATTTGGTTGCACTATACAGTACAAAAACAATAATTCTTTGCACTATACCAGGACTTGTTACATGGATAATTTCTTGCTTAAAACGCTAACAACCAGTAATAAACCCAACGCTTCAACTCATGTTACTTGAGAGAGTACGTGATAACAATGTGGCTAGAATAACATTTTTTTTACAAGGACGATAGTGCGTACAAATGAAATGAAAGAAGCAGATTCTGTTGCCTCATTTGAATCTGCCTCCTACTTTTATGAATATCGCGAAAAATTATTGACAGAATTTTTCGGTAGATTGTCAGCTTAACCGCGCTCGTAGTAATTCACGGGTTCTACAAAACCATAAGGATATACAAAACGTTCATTTAAGAACAAATAGGCTTTTAATATTAAATGTTAAAATAATTAATCAGTGTTGTCGGAATATGTATACTGCTGCCATATATATATAAGCAATTACCTTTCGATACAAACGGTTACTTTACTAGCATACTCGTTAAGTGATTATACCAAAAAAAAAATTATTTATAATATCATTTGGTGATTGCAATTAGAATTAAAATGAGAAATTTAAAGTGTCTTCCCATGAACCTTTCCGAATCTCCCAAGGAAATTCGAGTGGTTTTCATGTTGGGCTCGCATAGGGACCAACCTATTAGATCTACATTGAAAAAAATATATTTGAATAAATAATGGATACTATTATTTAGTGAGTCAATTAGAGTATAGCTTTGTAAAATATTAAAATGAAAGTGTTATGTTTTGACGCCCTCTTTATTACACAAGCTCTCTCTAAATGGCATTGGGTATAGTCATCTACAAAGCAAGATATAAGGACTAAACAATAAAACAATAAACAATATTTTATTTATTTCTTTAATTTCTCTCAATATGAATAATGAATAAAACAAATACTTAGAATGCTTTCAATCTAATATCAAAGTTTTAGATATCTACTAATGTACCTAATTACTATAAGAATTCTAAAGTCTTAATCAACCAATTAGCAGTCTACCAGAAGATTAAAATATGCTCAGAGTTAAAACTTTAATCATTTATTTTTGTTGACACTATGTAAATCTTCTTTGAGGTTGAGGTAAATAATAAAAATATTCAATTTTCCTTATAGTGAGGGAAAAATCGATTTCTGAATAATTTCTTGGAATAATCCCAAAGAAAATTCCAACTCCCGAAATATTTAACTTGAGTCAAAGGAAGTTACACAACCGTAAAGTCTTGAAATTTTATCTATTAAATTCAACTTTGGTATCGCACTAATAACTTTAGCCGCCCACAATTGATTCACTTTCGGGTGAGTTTCCGTAGCATCCACCAAAAAACATAAATTTCCAAAATTTGTTGGTAAATAAATATTCTCCTCATGCCAGTTGTATATGTATTTGGAAAAGTAATGAAAATAACCAAAATGAAAAATTTAAGTGAAAAGTTTCCCAAACAATTTCCGTGTAGAACTGTATAAAGCGACTTAAGTTCATCGCATTTATAATTTAGGGCTTATGCATTTACGTATGTATGGCGCGCTATGGAAACTACGCCAACTTTGTAGACTTTGTATGCAACTTTGGTTGACGGTGAGTGTGGCTCAATTAGTGTGCAATTATTAATTTTGTTTCCAAATCTAATTTCATTTGGTTGAAAGGATGGGAGTTTTGGTTTGAATAATTTCGTATAGGTATGCAACTTATTACTGTTGTGTAATGATATATGTACATAAGTACTACCAAAATTTTGCGGTTATAAAACACATAGAACAGTTACAATTAAAGAGGTTTCTTTATAATGAGGACGCATAACTGTGTTAAATTTTTGCACATGAAATATTATAATTGCTGGTTGCGTGTATACCCATAACATATTTGTAGAAAGTTTTTGCATTAAAACTATCTTCAACTGAGTGATACAAGTTTTTTGTTGCTTCATGGCGGGGGACGAACTCAAGTGTGGAGGTCTAGATTTAGGCAGCTCATTATATTAATTTGCTAAGATGGGATTCGAACCCACGACCCGTGGTAGTCTGCTCGCTTACCAACTGATATAAAAGGGATATTGATCGAATGTCAAATTAAACAATGAACAGAAAGCATCGAACAAAGTATCAAATTCAATGAAAACTATAATATATGAAAAATATCATCTTTGAACGATATATTTCTTAGCTAAGGTAACAAGTTGAAGGTGACATATTTGAACTTTTCCAGATGGACATCATGAAATTGGTCAAAAGTGACCATATTGTCTGACTTCTACTTGGCTTGTACGACGTTCCTATTTCATTAATTTAAAAGATCACGGAATTGTTTTGATGTTGTTAGGGTTCCGTAGCTCAAAAGGAAAAAAAGCGGAATCCTTACAAAATCAAAATCCATCTGTTTGTCGGTCATAGACGATTTTCGTGAAAACGATGTAACGTATAGGGACTTGAAATTTGGGAAAACGTTAGAATTTTGTGATCTGGACAGTTCGGATAGTTTTTAATTTTTAATAGGGGTTGGTTAGGCCGTGTGGGGTATCACTTGAAAGAGCTATTTTCAAGGATTAAAAAAAAAATATATTGTCAAAATATTTGATGAACTGGCTATAAAGGTATAGCCCACGAAAAAATACCATGTATGAAGGTGTAATGCCGGTCAAGGAGCAATTCCGGTCATTCGGAAATCTCGAAAAGTACTAGACTCACATACACGATTTTCGTTGGTAAATGAGTGGGGAGGTGACGAGAATGACCACTTTGAGGCATTCTTGCAGTTCACTGTCAGCGTGCAAGGGAAACGGATTTTGTTTATTTTTCATCGCTTTCATATAATTTTGGGTGAAATGTTTTAAAAGATATGACCAAAGATTTAAAAGTTATTCTGGTCTTATATTCATTTATGTAATTGTACAAAGCCCTACTCAATGTTATTGTAAACATTTTTTTATATTTCTTTTTATAAAATTTGATGTTGAATTGAAAATGGCCTCCCGCTGCAATACCAGTCAAGTGATCGCCATTATCCGTTGCATGAAAAACTACACCGCGATATTGTTCATTCCACCACACAGATCACATAGGCTACAAACGTTTGATGTGTCCTTTAAGATTTCCTCTTATGCCTATAGAAGAATATGAAATCGCATTTTTATTTAACAAATCTTATGCATAGGTCACTAACATAAGTTAATGTGAATCCGGATTTTGAGCGATAGGAATTAACTTGATTAATCCGACAGACTTCAGCAACATAAGATTATTTTATTTATCTCATTAGATGTGATCCCCATTACTCCTTTGCTTTATCGGGATTACCCTCATACATGGGCAATGGCGTCAAATCTATGGTTTTATTTAAATGGCTTCTACTACTTTATCGATTATAAAAGTTTCAAGTTTCTACGTTTTTTTATAAATAGTTTAACTTTGTTATTCGTCTTGATATAATTAAACATGTGAAGAGAACTTCTAAGAAAACTCTTACTAATAAAGGCAACTCTTATAATATCAGTTTTGTGTTCGAGTATTATTGAAATTTACGATAATGATTAAAACATATAAAATATAGAGCAATAACTAACGAGGAAACACCATAATCGACGACGTATTTAGTAATATTAATTTTTCTGTTATCGCAGGCAAATTTGGAGCAGATTTAAATACAGGGGCGGATCCAGGATTCTTGTGAGGGAAGGGAGCAACTTAGGTATAAAAACGGTATAAGCTGGAAACAGATCAAAAGTTCGAAGACACTCGCCACCACTCGCAAATGTCCAATACATAAAATTTATCATTAAGATACGTGTCGATCAGATAAGTGAGTGGCTACCACTCGGATACGGGATACGTACTTTACCTCTACTAAAGTCAAGAAAGTTTTATTTTTTTTTTATATATTATTAAGGCAAGTTAAGGGGATACCTTATGATGCAAAGCACAGCATGGCAGGAAGGTGGTAGGGAAACGAATTAGGGAACGTGAGGAGAGCGCCAGAGGTACTGAATGTCACCCTTAAACTTTCGCAGATTGTATGTTGGAGTAAAGACAGAAAATGGTGGACTGTCCACATTCACACAGTTCGGGATAAACACCACCACGAAATTTTACTGCATGGCCGAAATTAATTTGATGGGCGCTTTGCTGAGCGAGTTTTGCGTGCAGAAATTATTCTGCAAGAGATCAGACGAGATATTTCATTAGAACGTTGACCACGCATATAGCGATAAGGGAGTGAGGGGCATCCATCATTGCGGCGTTGTTCGAGTGAGTCGATATTTGAAGTTATTACCACATCGCCAGTGAGCTTGAAGGCTCTCTTTTGGACAATATCCAATGAAGGTAAGACTGTGCGGCCAGCATCGGGCCCAGATATGGAAATCGTATTATATTCTAGGTCTGGTGTAGGATTTGTAGAGGAGCTCTAGATTCGATGGGTTGAAATATTACTACACCTTTTCAGAAATCCTAGACATTTCGCTGCTTCTTTGGCAAAACAAAAGATGTAATCTGTCCAGCTTAGCCTACAGGAGATACTAAAGCCAAGAATGTAAAAAGACGGTGTATCGCAAATCAGTGCTCCATCAAAAGAAATGGGAGTGAAAAGCTTTGAGCTTGCTTCAAATATATGAGATAGCTTTGGCACTTAGATGGCTTGAATTCGACGCGAATCGCTTTACTCCAAGCGAGAACATGATCACGGTCGTTATTCATTGATCTAATCAAGCTATCTCGTTTGACAGATGTGGCATTCTGTCTGAAGTCCCCAAGAATGTCAAAAGAATAAGCGAAATCAAGGCTACTGTCATAGGCAAAACAATGGATGGGATTAAAAGTACATTAATGAAAATTAAGAAAAGAGATAACAGAGCTCTGGGTCGTCCCGGCATTTATAGGGTGAGGATCTGGTCAAACCCCATATAGTACAACCGGTATTATGCGATCAGGTAAAACACTCTCAATGTATAATAGAAGATGATGGGAGAGACCAAGTGCTTTAAGTTTAACTAAAACGGCTGGATGCCAGACTCTATCAAAGACCATTTAAATATCTAGAGTAACGATTTTGTGACTACAAAACACTATTGTGCACGGTTCGAGTGTTCCGTAAGAAAAGTCAGCAAGTCTCTAGATAAGGGTCCAGTTCGGAAGCCATTATGCCGATCATTGATGAGTTGTTTGGTTTCTAGATACTTCATTAATTTGGAGTTAATGATAGATTCAAAAAGCTTTGAAAGAATCGAAGTGATTGCAATTGGTCGATAATTTCAGGCGTCGCTACCTTCAAATTTCTTGGGAATAGGCTGAACGTGAGCTATTTCCAACCATTTGGAAATTTTCCTGTCAAATAAGACAAGTAGAATAGTTTGCGCAAAGGTTTAGCCAAAGACGAGGCACAGCTTTTAATTAACAGGGGTGAGAAACCATCAGGACCTATGGCTTTGGATACGTTGATCCCCTTAAGGACCTTGAACACATCCCTCTTACGGATGTGTATTGGCTCTTTTATAGAGAATTTGAACCTAATCTACCAGTGAAGATACTAGCTTGATCAAGGGAGTCAACAACCACTTCACCGATATTAAGTAGTGACGGTATAGAGGAATTGCTGAAGTTGTTCTTGATGGTCTTGACCGGGGACCAGAAGCCTTTGCTATTCTATTCTGATCAAAAGGAAATTTTTCTCTCCGGATAATGCACTTCTAGGTGTTCTGGGTAGTCTTGTCGACTTGTTTCAATTCTAGACATGAATGCAAATGATACGCGCGAAAAGCAGACTCTTTCGCTTTTATAGCTTGGTTGCACTTATCGTTAAATCAAGAGCGCTTTTGCTGTTGTTGAGATCTGCAGTAAGAACACGGAATATATTCACACATGCCACGACTTCTCTAAGGTTCTGATTTAGAATTTCCCAATCAGCATTTAATTTTTTTTTTGTTTAAGGTTTTAGCTAAATATTCTACTATTGCATTTTACGAAATAATAAAACTCTTTTTCCAAAATAAATGTCTTGCTTTAAATGTAATAACTCACTACATCAATATACAATGATTTGTTTGCCGATGTGTTTTAAATTAAAACAAATCCCCCATCGTTTTTACCCGAGTAAGTTCTGCTTCAAATTGAACGTTTCCAGAAATTTTTATGTCTTTTGCAAAAAGTGCAATAGAAGAATTGAGAAGATCTACTGCAATTTTTTTGTGGTCTTACCTTGGTCATTTCATTTTTCACGCAGACTGTAGATACCATCTACAAAAACGCACTTTTACCCGATTTTATTAATCAACAGATGACACTTAAGTTATTCTGGGAATTAGTTTGTCGGACAAATGTGCAGTTATTGGGCATTACAGAAAACTCGTGAAAAAGTAAATATTTTCCAGTGATAGAGAATTGAAAGTGTTGGAAGTTCTATTATTCCAATATCTTTGAGTTCCAGCTCAGGTAAAACTTGTTTATGTTTGATGTTGTAAATCGTGCATCATTCCTAAAATATTTCAAACAAGTAGTTTTGTTCCTTTTGCAAAGGGTTATGTACCTACTATGAACAATGTAAATATGGAAATATCCAAGGTACGAAAAGTGTGTCCAAGATATAGGGGAATGCCGTCAGGGTTGGCCTGTCGTCTTGGTGGGCCAACTACGATATTTTTAGTTCTCATCACTAGCGCAAACAATGTTCAAGCGCAGAAAAATTTATTTGTCTCCATGATAGCGAACTTTTCGTAACCTTAGAGATTTGGAGCGTGGTGAACGCAAAGCATGTGTTGTACTTGTACACTCAGTGGCTTGAATTTTCAAAAAAGTTATACGGCCAGAAAGTGAGGTGAAAATATGCAATCGTCAAGGTAAGCACTGTGATATGTTGTGTGGTTCGTACTTGAAAACAAACCAAGGGGAAAATTCAGTCCTTTAACATGTTTGGTTGTGGTATGACGCGATTCGGTAATGGCGTTTGTCGTGAAGGTTAGACCATCTGTGTAGTCTGGGTTAGCTCACCCTGATTGTGTGCTTCGAAGACGCCAGAAAAACGTCCCACACCAATCCCTATGAGCTTCGCCAATAAACGCAGATGCCCGCAAAACAAAAGCGCGGAAAAAACTCTTTTCGGACAATGCATTCAATGCAATTCAAGACATGAATTTTTCCAGGTCATTTTCAACCATATCAGAACATCGACTGGCCAACCAAGACAGCATTTAATTTCTTTTTTCATTTTTCATCCAATCAATTTGCGATAATCAGTAAAAGTGTTCCTTTTGCCCAGATCTTTCCAAAGATATGCTTGGGTTGGCCAAATTCTTCCTTAAACTGAAATTTTGGACAAAAGTTAAACGGGTGGCCAACCGTGACGAAAGGGGGATGCTCACTTTTCATACAACTTTAGGCTCGACACCCCGGGACATTAGAGATGTCTTAAATGATGCATTGTGATAGTCTGAATATATTTTATTAACAATGTTTATTTCAATTCAGCGAGGGAAAGCTTTGGCGATCGGATGTAGCGTGAGCGACTTGATTGAGTGAAAAAGTGGACTTTTCTACTTCGAATGATTGGGCGGAATTGGTGCATCGTGGAGAATGACTTCCTATGAGAAAAGTGTTCAATACAGAGCACTATAGCCACGGAAGAAAGAACTGTAATAATATATGCGAAATATAGTAGCTGGGGTATATGTGACCCAAGTACATGAAAATGGGTTATCCGGCGGCAAAAATGTCCCGAGAAAATTTTCTGAATCGGAAAAAAAAGTACACCAACCGATTAGTACCCGGCGAGACCTTTTATTTGATATGCAACATGCCATATAGGAACCATCCCCACCGCCGACGGCTCCTAGCCACCACCCTAAAAATATGCAGAGAAAAATTTTCTTCTACGGATTATAGCTTGTAATGAGCTGAGGTTAACAGTGAAACCTGTTTTCCGATCGGACATGACCCAGTTAGAACCGATCCAAGGTGTGCAAAATCTATTACCTAAGTTCGAATAAAAAAGAGGGAAATACTAAAAAAGTGAGTGTTAGGATGGCTATGAGTAGCTATTTAATCCTCCGAGTATAGAAGTGTGGGTACTCAAACTTCTTCCCAGGACCTAAGGTTCTGTACTACATTTTCCAAAATGTACTTGATCAAACTTTGACCCGCCTCCCCAGCTTTCGTCCGCTAGATAGAAATAAATATTGTTAATAAAAATGTTGAGAGTATCGGGCCTAAAATGTGCATTACCAATTCCTATGTATAGGTAGAGCAATTTTTTGTTTAGTAACCTGTTTACGAATATTGTTATTTTTGGTTGAATAAAAAGAGTATTGTTCAATTTATATAATAAATTGCAATGTCCAAGGAACAACACCCCCCACTGAAATTAAAAAAAACAGTCTTCTGAGACAGTTATCTTGAGACTAAAAAATTAAAAGTCTTATGGGAGTTTTATGAAGAGACTTTTATTAATAAAAGTCTGTGATAACTAGTAGCACTAAACTAAAAGTATAAAAGTCTACTAAGACTTTTATTATGAGACTTAAAAAAATAAAACTCTTTTTGGGACTTTTATCATAAGAATTAAATAAATAAAAGTCTTGGTAACAGTTACAATTAATTAAAATGAATAAAATTATCGCTGTTAGAAAAGATATATGTAATTAAAGAATTAAGGATTTTTCTTTTCCTTCAAATTTTTGAATCTTTGTTAAAAGTAGGAGCTGTTGTAATTTTTATGAAAGTTTCTAAGATTTAAGAAATACTTTTCTTAATTTTTTTGAAGGACTTTAATAAATGTACTTTCCAGATAATTAAGAAATATAAATATAGTGTCAGTGTATTTTTATATTTTATAGTACAAAAATCTGATGTTACTTGTGACGTGAATGTAAACTACGTTACGTTGGAGATTAAATTTCTTTTATTCAATTTGATATTAGTGTCGAATAAATTATCGAACAATTTTGAGCAATTGGTCAAAATAAGTGAAAAATTCTAACTAACACTAACATTTCATTCCGTGTTAAAATTTTGAAAATAATTAGAGAGCTAAAAATTAATAAATGTAGTAAAAAAAATAATCTATTATGACTATGAAGACTAAATAATAAAATCGCGAATCTTAATCTCAACCTTTAGCAGGTAGCTTTCGTATTTTTTCAAATAACCTATAAAACTTAGCTTTCAGATATTATTGATAAATTAATTCTGTTGAGAAAACCGAGGGCTATCAAATAAATAAATATAAGTGGAATCAACCAAAATTTCCGGCATTTTAAAAAAGCTGAAATAAATAACTCATGAAAAAACATTTTTTCATATTTTATATTTATTTAGCAAAATCTTACAAAAAAATCTAAGGCTTTCAAAAATTCAAGCGAAATTGTCGAATTTAAATTGAATTCCTCCACAGAAAACGTTTGGATCAATTATTGTCAGAATATTTTTACGCTTTTTCTGAAACTAAGCAAAAACTTCTTTCGGCGATATGAGGAGTGGAATTCCAGTTCCTAGAACTCAATCCTATTTATGTGTGCTGAAGATTTTATGCATGTGCACATAGAACATCATAATAATAGAATTTTTGTTATTGTTCCCGGAGCCCCGAAGCTCCGAAGCCGTCACATATAAATCTTATCCCTTTTACTGAATCTAAAATACCAAAAGGCGCCTGATTCTGTAACACGGAAGTTGGGGAGTTTGGGGGTTAAGAATTTTCGTATTCTCCTATTAAAACTCCCTGACTCCCCATTTTCACCAATTCTCTAACATACTTACGGTATTAGGGAAAACGTGAGAAGTGTGAAAAAGCGAGGTATCAGTTTTTGGTGTAAATAGTTAAGTTTTTTTACATTCAATGTACGTGGGTCTATTACCACACGATGCACGTCGAGATCAATTGAATTTATTTTTAAAAGGGAAGGTTTTTAGGGATGTAAGACGTAGGAGGGTAGATTTTTTCGAGGAGAAGAGAAATGCATATGGTATAAGAGAGCTTGCTGGGAGTAAGATGAGAGGGGGAGGATGTGTTTAAAAATAGGAGCGTATTAACGAAAAAAAAAATAAATAAAAATAATTTCAGGAGTTGCAGTAAGTCGACTAAGAAAAAACTGAGAAATTATTTTTGTAATTAGGTATGCGTGGGTGTTATATGCTATATTTTATTTCGATAAACGGTAATTGGCAGATTTGAGAGTCCTCGGCGGTAATTGTTTTTTTGTAAGCTGTCGGGCGTTGTGTGGGAGGGTTGTAGACAAAGTGGCTTTCCCGATTGATTAAGGATGTAGAGCAAAAAAATATATTTGTTGGAAAACTTTTGTGGGTAGGAGTTTTGGGG
>CAWVNZ010000034.1:0-33147 GCA_963930735.1 Dioctria linearis
TACAGTAAATTTTTCAAAAAATAATTCTTTACTGTCGCAAATTTTAATTGCGCCAGGGATTGCCTTTTATATAGTAAATTTTTCACAAATTAATTTTTTTACTGTCGCACATTTTAATTGCGCCAGTGATTGCCTTTTCTATAGTAAATTTTTCAAAAAATAATTTTCTACTGTCGCAAATTTTAATTACGCCAGGGATTGCCCTTTTCTATAGTAAATTTTACAAAAATTAATTTTATACTGTCGCAAATTTTAATTGCGCCTTTTCTACAGTAAATTTTTCAAAAAATAATTTTCTACTGTCGAAAATTTTAATTACGTTAGGGATTGCCTTTTCTACAGTAAATTATTCAAAAAATAATTTTCTACTGTCGCAAATTTTAATTACGCCAGGGATTGCCTTTTCTACAGTAAATTTTTCAAAAAATTATTTTTTACTGTCGCATACTTTAATTACGCCAGGGATTGCCTTTTCTATAGTAAATTTTTCAAAATTTAATTTTATACTGTCGCAAATTTTAATTGCGCCAGGGATTGCCTTTTCTACAGTAAATTTTACAAAAAAAATTTTATACTGTCGCAAATTTTAATTAGGCCAGGGATTGCCTTTTCTATAGTAAATTTTGCAAAAAAATAATTTTTTACTGTCGCAAATTGTAATTGCGCCAGGGATTACTTTTTCTATAGTAAATTTTTCAAAAATTAATTTTCTACTGTCGCAAATTTTAATTGCGGCAGGGATTGAAATTTCTATAGTAAATTATTCAAAAAATAATTTTTTACTGTCGAAAATTTTAATTGCGCCAGGGATTGAATTTTCTATAGTAAATTTTTCAAAAAATAATTTTTTACTGTCGCAAATTTTAATTACGCCAGGGATTGCCTTTTCTATAGTAAATTTTTCAAAATTTAATTTTTATACTGTGGCATATTTTAAATACGCCAAGGATTGCCTTTTCTATAGTAAATTTGTCAAAAAATAATTTTTTACTGTCGCAAATTTTAATTACGCCAGGGATTGCCTTTTCTATAGTAAATTTTTCGAAATTTAATTTTATACTGTCGCAAATTTTAATTGCGCCAGGGATTGCCTTTTCTATAGTAAATTTTCAAAAAATAATTTCTTACTGTCGCAAATTTAATTACGCCAGGGATTGCCTTTTCTATAGTAAATTTTTCAAAATTTAATTTTAATACTGTCGCAAATTTTAATTGCGCCAGGGATTGCCTTTTCTACAGTAAATTTTTCAAAAAATAATTCTTTACTGTCGGAAATTTTAATTGCGCCAGGGATTGCCTTTTATATAGTAGATTTTTCACAAATTAATTTTTTACTGTCGCAAATTTTAATTGCGCCAGGGATTGCCTTTTCTATAGTAAATTTTTCAAAAAATAATTTTCTACTGTCGCAAATTTAATTACGCCAGGGATTGCCCTTTTCTATAGTAAATTTTACAAAAATTAATTTTATACTGTCGCAAAATTTAAATTGCGCCTTTTCTACAGTAAATTTTTCAAAAAATAATTTTCTATTGTCGAAAATTTTAATTACGTTAAGGATTGCCATTTCCATAGTAAATTATTCAAAAAATAATTTTTTACTGTCGCAAATTTTAACTGCGCCAGGGATTGCCTTTTCTATAGTAAATTTTGCAAAAAAATAATTTTTTACTGTCGCAAATTGTAATTGCGCCAGGGATTACTTTTTCTATAGTAAATTTTTCAAAAATTAATTTTCTACTGTCGCAAATTTTAATTGCGGCAGGGATTGAAATTTCTATAGTAAATTATTCAAAAAATAATTTTTTACTGTCGAAAATTTTAATTGCGCCAGCGATTGAATTTTCTATAGTAAATTTTTCAAAAAATAATTTTTTACTGTCGCAAATTTTAATTACGCCAGGGATTGCCCTTTTCTATAGTAAATTTTTCAAAATTTAATTTTATACTGTCGCAAATTTTAAATACGCCAAGCATTGCCTTTTCTATAGTAAATTTTTCAAAAAATAATTTTTTACTGTCGCAAATTTTAATTACGCCAGGGATTGCCTTTTCTATAGTAAATTTTTTACAAATTAATTTTTTACTGTCGCAAATTTTAATTGCGCCAGGATTGCCTTTTCTATAGTAAATTTTTCAAAAATAATTTTCTACTGTCGCAAATTTTAGTTACGCCAGGGATTGCCTTTTCTATAGTAAATTTTTCAAAAATTAATTTTATACTGTCGCAAAATTTTAATTGCGCCTTTTCTACAGTAAATTTTTCAAAAAATAATTTTCTACTGTCGAAAATTTTAATTACGTTAGGGATTGCCTTTTCTATAGTAAATTATTCAAAAAATAATTTTTTACTGTCTCAAATTTTAATTGCGCCAGGGATTGCCTTTTCTATAGTAAATTATTCACAAATTAATTTTTTATTGTCTCAAATTTTAAATATGCCAGGGATTGCCTTTTTATAGTAAATTTTTCAAAAAATAATTTTCTACTGTCGCAAATTTTAATTAATTTTTCAAAAAATAATTTTCTACTGTCGCAAATTTTAATTGCGCCAGGGATTGCCTTTTCTACAGTAAATTTTTCAAAATTTGATTTTATACTGTCGCAAATTTTAAATACGCCAAGGATTGCCTTTTCTATAGTAAATTTTCAAAAAATAATTTCTTACTGTCGCAAATTTTAATTTCGCCAGGGATTGCCTTTTCTATAGTAAATTTTTCAAAATTTAATTTTATACTGTCGCAAATTTTAATTGCGCCAAGGATTGCCTTTTCTACAGTAAATTTTTCAAAAAATAATTCTTTACTGTCGGAAATTTTAATTGCGCCAGGGATTACCTTTTATATAGTAGATTTTTCACAAATTAATTTTTTACTGTCGCAAATTTTAATTGCGCCAGGGATTGCCTTTTCTATAGTAAATTTTTCAAAAAATAATTTTCTACTGTCGCAAATTTTAATTACGCCAGGGATTGCCTTTTCTATAGTAAATTTTACAAAAATTAATTTTATACTGTCGCAAAATTTAATTGCGCCTTTTCTACAGTAAATTTTTCAAAAAATAATTTTCTATTGTCGAAAATTTTAATTACGTTAAGGATTGCCATTTCCATAGTAAATTATTCAAAAAATAATTTTTTACTGTCGCAAATTTAACTGCGCCAGGGATTGCCTTTTCTATAGTAAATTTTGCAAAAAAATAATTTTTTACTGTCGCAAATTGTAATTGCGCCAGGGATTACTTTTTCTATAGTAAATTTTTCAAAAATTAATTTTCTACTGTCGCAAATTTTAATTGCGGCAGGGATTGAAATTTCTATAGTAAATTATTCAAAAAATAATTTTTTACTGTCGAAAATTTTAATTGCGCCAGGGATTGAATTTTCTATAGTAAATTTTTCAAAAAATAATTTTTTACTGTCGCAAATTTTAATTACGCCAGGGATTGCCTTTTCTATAGTAAATTTTTCAAAATTTAATTTATACTGTCGCAAATTTTAAATACGCCAAGCATTGCCTTTTCTATAGTAAATTTTCAAAAATAATTTTTTACTGTCGCAAATTTTAATTACGCCAGGGATTGCCTTTTCTATAGTAAATTTTCAAAATTTAATTTTATACTGTCGCAAATTTTAATTGCGCTAGGGATTGCCTTTTCTACAGTAAATTTTCAAAAATAATTCTTTACTGTCGCAAATTTTAATTGCGCCAGGGATTGCCTTTTATATAGTAAATTTTTCACAAATTAATTTTTTACTGTCGCAAATTTTAATTGCGCCAGGGATTGCCTTTTCTATAGTAAATTTTTCAAAAATAATTTTCTACTGTCGCAAATTTTAGTTACGCCAGGGATTGCCTTTTCTATAGTAAATTTTTCAAAAATTAATTTTATACTGTCGCAAATTTTAATTGCGCCTTTTCTACAGTAAATTTTTCAAAAAATAATTTTCTACTGTCGAAAATTTTAATTACGTTAGGGATTGCCTTTTCTATAGTAAATTATTCAAAAAATAATTTTTTACTGTCGCAAATTTTAATTGCGCCAGGGATTGCCTTTTCTATAGTAAATTATTCACAAATTAATTTTTTACTGTCTCAAATTATAAATATGCCAGGGATTGCCTTTTTATAGTAAATTTTTCAAAAAATAATTTTCTACTGTCGCAAATTTTAATTGCACCAGGGATTGCTTTTTCTATAGTAAATTTGCAAAAAAATAATTTTTTACTGTCGCAAATTTTAATTACGCCAGGGATTGCCTTTTCTATAGTAAATTTTTCAAAATTTAATTTTATACTGTCGCAAATTTTAAATACGCCAAGGATTGCCTTTTCTATAGTAAATTTTTCAAAAAATAATTTTTTACTGTCGCAAATTTTAATTACGCCAGGGATTGCCTTTTCTATAGTAAATTTTCAAAATTTAATTTTATACTGTCGCAAATTTTAATTGCGCCAGGGATTGCCTTTTCTATAGTAAATTTTTCAAAAATAATTCTTTACTGTCGCAAATTTTAATTGCGCAAGGGATTGCCTTTTATATAGTAAATTTTCACAATTAATTTTTTACTGTCGCACATTTTAATTGCGCCAGGGATTGCCTTTTCTATAGTAAATTTTTCAAAAAATAATTTTCTACTGTCGCAAATTTTAATTACGCCAGGGATTGCCTTTTCTATAGTAAATTTTACAAAAATTAATTTTATACTGTCGCAAATTTTAATTGCGCCTTTTCTACAGTAAATTTTTCAAAAAATAATTTTCTACTGTCGAAAATTTTAATTACGTTAGGGATTGCCTTTTCTATAGTAAATTATTCAAAAAATAATTTTTTACTGTCGCAAATTTTAACTGCGCCAGGGATTGCGTTTTCTATAGTAAATTATTCACAAATTAATTTTTTACTGTCTCAAATTTTAAATATGCCAGGGATTGCCTTTTCTATAGTAAATTTTTCAAAAAAAAATTTTCTACTGTCGCAAATTTTAATTGCGCCAGGGATTGCCTTTTCTACAGTAAATTTTTCAAAAAATAATTTTTTACTGTCGCAAATTTTAATTACGCCAGGGATTGCCTTTTCTATAGTAAATTTTTCAAATTGAATTTTATACAGTCGCAAATTTTAATTGCGCCAGGGATTGCCTTTTCTACAGTAAATTTTACAAAAAATAATTTTATACTGTCGCAAATTTTAATTAGGCCAGGGATTGCCTTTTCTATAGTAAATTTTGCAAAAAAATAATTTTTTACTGTCGCAAATTGTAATTGCGCCAGGGACTAACTTTTTCTATAGTAAATTTTTCAAAAATTAATTTTCTACTGTCGCAAATTTTAATTGCGGCAGGGATTGAAATTTCTACAGTATATTATTCAAAAAATAATTTTTTACTGTCGAAAATTTTAATTGCGTCAGGTATTGAATTTTCTATAGTAAATTTTCAAAAAATAATTTTTTACTGACACAAATTTTAATTACGCCAGGGATTGCCTTTTCTATAGTAGTTTTTTCAAAATTTAATTTTATACTGTCGCAAATTTTAATTGCGCCAGGGATTGCCTTTCTACAGTAAATTTTTCAAAAAATAACTCTTTAATGTCGCAAATTTTAATTGCGCCAGGGATTGCCTTTTATATAGTAAATTTTTCAAAAAATAATTTTCTACTGTCGCAAATTTTAGTTACGCCAGGGATTGCCTTTCTATAGTAAATTTTTCAAAAATTAATTTTATACTGTCGCAAATTTTAATTGCGCCAGGGATTGCCTTTTCTACAGTAAATTTTACAAAAAATAATTTTATACTGTCGCAAATTTTAATTAGGTCAGGGTTTGCCTTTTCTATAGTAAATTTTGCAAAAAAATAATTTTTTACTGTCGCAAATTGTAATTGCGCCAGGGATTATTTTTCTATAGTAAATTTTTCAAAATTAATTTTCTACTGTCGCAAATTTTAATTGCGGCCAGGGATTGAAATTTCTATAGTAAATTATTCAAAAAATAATTTTTTACTGTCGAAAATTTTAATTGCGCCAGGGATTGAATTTTCTATAGTAAATTTTTCAAAAAATAATTTTTTACTGTTGCAAATTTTAAATATGCCAGGGATTGCCTTTTCTATAGTAAATTTTACAAAAAATAATTTTATACTGTCGCAAATTTTAATTGCGCCTTTTCTACAGTAAATTATTCAAAAAATAATTTTTTACTGTCGCAAATTTTAATTACGACAGGGATTGCCTTTCCTATAGTAAATTTAGCAAAAAAATAATTTTTTACTGTCGCAAATTTTAATTGCGCCAGGGATTGCCTTTTCTATAGTAAATTTTTCACAATTTAATTTTTTGCTGTCGCAAATTTTAACTGCGCCAGGGATTGCCTTTTCTATAGTAAATTTTACAAAAAACAATTTTATACTGTCGCAAATTTTAAATACGCCAGGGATTGTCTTTTCTATAGTAAATTATTCAAAAAATAATTTTTTACTGTCGCAAATTTTCATTACACCAGGGATTGCTTATTCTATAGTAAATTCGGCAAAAATTAATTTTTTACTGTCGCAAATTTTAAATACGCCAGGTATTGCCCTTTTCTATAGTAAATTTTTCAAAAATAATTTTTTACTGTCGCAAATTTTAAATACGCCAGGGATTGTCTTTTCTATAGTAATTTTTTCAAAAATTAATTTTTTACTGTCGCAAGTTTTAATTACGCCAGGGATTGCCTTTTCTATAGTAAATTTTTCAAAAATTATTTTTTTACTGTCGCAAATTTTAAATACGCCAGGGATTGTCTTTTCTATAGTAAATTTTTCAAAAATTAATTTTTTACTGTCGCAAATTTTAAATACGCCAGGGATTGCCTTTTCTATAGTAAATTTTTCAAAAAATAATTTTTTACTTTGGCAAATTTTAATTGCGCCAGGGATTGCCTTTTATATAGTAAATTTTTCAAAAAATAATTTTTTACTGTCGCAAATTTTAATTGCGCCAGGGATTTCCTTTCCTATAGTAAATTTTTCAAAAATTAATTTTATACTGTCGCAAATTTTAATTACGCCAGGGATTGCCTTTTCTACAGTAAATTTTGCAAAAAATAATTTTTTACTGTCGCAAATTTTAATTGCGCCAGGGATTGCCTTTTCCTACCAGTAAATTTTTCAAAAATTTATTTTATACTGTCGCAAATTTTAAATATGCCAGGGATTGCCTTTTCTATGGTAAATTTTGCAAAAAATAATTTTTTTCTGTCGCAAATTTTAATTGCGCCAGGGAATTGCCTTTTCTACAGTAAATTTTTCAAAATTTAATTTTATACTGTCGCAAATTTTAAATACGCCAGGGATTGCCTTTTCTATAGTAAATTTGCAAAAAATAATTTTTTACTGTCGCAAATTTTAATTGCGCCAGGGATTGCCTTTTCTACAGTAAATTTTTCAAAAATTAATTTTATACTGTCGCAAATTTTAATTATGCCAGAGATTGCCTTTTCTACAGTAAATTTTTCAAAAAATAATTTTTTACTGTCGCAAATTTTAATTACGCCAGGGATTGCCTTTTCTATAGTAAATTTTGCAAAAAATAATTTTTTTCTGTCGCAAATTTTAATTGCGCCAGGGATTGCCTTTTCTATAGTAAATTTTCACAAATTAATTTTTACTGTCGCAAGTTTTAATTACGCCAGGGATTGCCTTTTCTATAGTAAATTTTTCAAAAATTAATTTTTTACTGTCGCAAATTTTAAATACGCCAGGGATTGCCTTTTCTATAGTAAATTTTGCAAAAAATAATTTTTTTCTGTCGCAAATTTTAATTGCGCCAGGGATTGCCTTTTCTACAGTAAATTTTCAAAATTTAATTTTATACTGTCGCAAATTTTAAATACGCCAGGGATTGCCTTTTCTATAGTAAATTTTGCAAAAAATAATTTTTTACTGTCGCAATTTTTAATTGCGCCAGGGATTGCCTTTTCTACAGTAAATTTTTCAAAAATTAATTTTATACTGTCGCAAATTTTAATTACGCCAGGATTGCCTTTTCTACAGTAAATTTTTCAAAAAATAATTTTTTACTGTCGCAAATTTTAATTACGCCAGGGATTGCCTTTTCTATAGTAAATTTTTCAAAAATTAATTTTTTACTGTCGCAAATTTTAAATACGCCAGGGATTGCATTTTCTATAGTAAATTTTGCAAAAATTAATTTTTTTCTGTCGCAAATTTTAATTGCCCCAGGATTGCCTATTCTGCAGTAAATTTTTCAAAATTTAATTTTATACTGTCGCAAATTTTAATTGCGCCAGGGATTGCCTTTTCTATAGTAAATTTTTCAAAAATTAATTTTTAACTGTCCGCAAATTTTAATTACGCAGGGATTGCCTTTTCTACAGTAAATTTTTCAAAAAATAATTTTTTACAGTCGCAAATTTTAAATACGCCAGGGATTGCCTTTTCTATAGTAAATTTTTCAAAAATTATTTTTTTACTGTCGCAAATTTTAAATACGCCAGGGATTATCTTTTCTATAGTAAATTTTACAAAAAATTATTTTTTTACTGTCGCAAAGTTTAAATACGCCAGGGATTGCCTTTTCTATAGTAAATTTTTCAAAAAATAATTTTTTACTTTCGCAAATTTTAATTGCGCCAGGGATTGCCTATTCTGTAGAAAATTTGGCAAAAAATAATTTTTTACTGTCGCAAATTTTAAATACGCCAGGTATTGCCTTTTCTATGGTAAATTTTTCAAAAAATAATTTTTTACTGTCGCAAATTTTAATTACGCCAGGATTGCCTTTTCTATAGTAAATTTTTCACAAATTAATTTTTTACTGTCGCAAGTTTTAATTACGCAGGGATTGCCTTTTCTATAGTAAATTTTTCAAAAATTATTTTTTTACTGTCGCAAATTTTAAATACGCCAGAGATTATCTTTTCTATAGTAAATTTTTTAAAAATTAATTTTTACTGTCGCAAATTTTAAATACGCCAGGGATTGCCTTTTCTATAGTAAATTTTTCAAAAAATAATTTTTTACTTTCACAAATTTTAATTGCGCCAGGGATTGCCTTTTCTATAGTAAATTTTCAAAAAATAATTTTTTACTGTCGCAAGTTTTAATTACGCCAGGGATTGCCTTTTCTATAGTAAATTTTTCAAAAATTAATTTTTTACTGTCGCAAATTTTAAATACGCCAGGGATTGTCTTTTCTATAGTTAATTTTTCAAAATTAATCTTTTACTGTCGCAAATTTTAAATACGCCAGGGTTTGCCTTTTCTATAGTAAATTATTCAAAAAATAATTTTTTACTGTCGCAAATTTTAATTACGCCAAGGATTGCCTATTCTATAGTAAATTTGGCAAAAAATAATTTTTTACTCTCGCAAATTTTAAATACGCCAGGTATTGCCTTTTCTATAGTAAATTTTTCAAAAATAATTTTTTACTGTCGCAAATTTTAATTACGCCAGGGATTGCCTTTTCTATAGTAAATTTTTCACAAATTAATTTTTTACTGTCGCAAGTTTTAATTACGCCAGGGATTGCCTTTTCTATAGTAAATTTTTCAAAAATTAATTTTTTACTGTCGCAAATTTTAAATACGCCAGGGATTGTCTTTTCTATAGTAAATTTTTCAAAAATGAATTTTTTACTGTCGCAAATTTTAAATACGCCAGGGATTGCCTTTTCTATAGTAAATTTTTCAAAAATTATTTTTTTACTGTCGCAAATTTTAAATACGCCAGGGATTGTCTTTTCTATAGTAAATTTTTCAAAAATTAATTTTTCACTGTCGCAAATTTTAAATACGCCAGGGATTGCCTTTTCTATAGTAAATTTTTCAAAAAATAATTTTTTACTTTGGAAAATTTTAATTGCGCCAGGGATTGCCTTTTCTATAGTTAATTTTCAAAAAATAATTTTTTACTGTCGCAAATTTTAATTGCGCCAGGGATTGCCTTTTCTATAGTAAATTTTTCAAAAATTAATTTTATACTGTCGCAAATTTTAATTACGCCAGGGATTGCCTTTTCTACAGTAAATTTTGCAAAAAATAATTTTTTACTGTCGCAAATTTTAATTGCGCCAGGGATTGCCTTTTCTACAGTAAATTTTTCAAAAATTAATTTTATACTGTCGCAAATTTTAAATATGCCAGGGATTGCCTTTTCTATGGTAAATTTTGCAAAAAAATAATTTTTTTCTGTCGCAAATTTTAATTGCGCCAGGGATTGCCTTTTCTACAGTAAATTTTTCAAAATTTAATTTTATACTGTCGCAAATTTTAAATACGCCAGGGATTGCCTTTTCTATAGTAAATTTTGCAAAAAATAATTTTTTACTGTCGCAAATTTTAATTGCGCCAAGGATTGCCTTTTCTATAGTAAATTTGCAAAAAATCATTTTTTTCTGTCGCAAATTTTAATTGCGCCAGGATTGCCTTTTCTATAGTAAATTTTTCACAAATTAATTTTTACTGTCGCAAGTTTTAATTACGCCAGGGATTGCCTTTTCTATAGTAAATTTTACAAAAATTAATTTTATACTGTCGCAAATTTTAATTGCGCCTTTTCTACAGTAAATTTTTCAAAAAATAATTTTCTACTGTCGAAAATTTTAATTACGTTAGGGATTGCCTTTTCTATAGTAAATTATTCAAAAAATAATTTTTTACTGTCGCAAATTTTAACTGCGCCAGGGATTGCGTTTTCTATAGTAAATTATTCACAAATTAATTTTTTACTGTCTCAAATTTTAAATATGCCAGGGATTGCCTTTTCTATAGTAAATTTTTCAAAAAAAAATTTTCTACTGTCGCAAATTTTAATTGCGCCAGGGATTGCCTTTTCTACAGTAAATTTTTCAAAAAATAATTTTTTACTGTCGCAAATTTTAATTACGCCAGGGATTGCCTTTTCTATAGTAAATTTTTCAAAATTGAATTTTATACAGTCGCAAATTTTAATTGCGCCAGGGATTGCCTTTTCTACAGTAAATTTTACAAAAAATAATTTTATACTGTCGCAAATTTTAATTAGGCCAGGGATTGCCTTTTCTATAGTAAATTTTGCAAAAAAATAATTTTTTACTGTCGCAAATTGTAATTGCGCCAGGGACTACTTTTTCTATAGTAAAATTTTTCAAAAATTAATTTTCTACTGTCGCAAATTTTAATTGCGGCAGGGATTGAAATTTCTACAGTATATTATTCAAAAAATAATTTTTTACTGTCGAAAATTTTAATTGCGTCAGGTATTGAATTTTCTATAGTAAATTTTTCAAAAAATAATTTTTTACTGACACAAATTTTAATTACGCCAGGGATTGCCTTTTCTATAGTAGTTTTTTCAAAATTTAATTTTATACTGTCGCAAATTTTAATTGCGCCAGGGATTGCCTTTCTACAGTAAATTTTTCAAAAAATAACTCTTTAATGTCGCAAATTTTAATTGCGCCAGGGATTGCCTTTTTATAGTAAATTTTTCAAAAAATAATTTTCTACTGTCGCAAATTTTAGTTACGCCAGGGATTGCCTTTCTATAGTAAATTTTTCAAAAATTAATTTTATACTGTCGCAAATTTTAATTGCGCCAGGGATTGCCTTTTCTACAGTAAATTTTACAAAAAATAATTTTATACTGTCGCAAATTTTAATTAGGTCAGGGTTTGCCTTTTCTATAGTAAATTTTGCAAAAAAATAATTTTTTACTGTCGCAAATTGTAATTGCGCCAGGGATTATTTTTCTATAGTAAAATTTTTCAAAAATTAATTTTCTACTGTCGCAAATTTTAATTGCGGCAGGGATTGAAATTTCTATAGTAAATTATTCAAAAAATAATTTTTTACTGTCGAAAATTTTAATTGCGCCAGGGATTGAATTTTCTATAGTAAATTTTTCAAAAAATAATTTTTTACTGTTGCAAATTTTAAATATGCCAGGGATTGCCTTTTCTATAGTAAATTTTACAAAAATAATTTTATACTGTCGCAAATTTTAATTGCGCCTTTTCTACAGTAAATTATTCAAAAAATAATTTTTTTACTGTCGCAAATTTTAATTACGACAGGGATTGCCTTTCTATAGTAAATTTAGCAAAAAATAATTTTTTACTGTCGCAAATTTTAATTGCGCCAGGGATTGCCTTTTCTATAGTAAATTTTTCACAATTTAATTTTTTGCTGTCGCAAATTTTAACTGCGCCAGGGATTGCCTTTTCTATAGTAAATTTTACAAAAAACAATTTTATACTGTCGCAAATTTTAAATACGCCAGGATTGTCTTTTCTATAGTAAATTATTCAAAAAATAATTTTTTACTGTCGCAAATTTTCATTACACCAGGGATTGCTTATTCTATAGTAAATTCGGCAAAAATTAATTTTTTACTGTCGCAAATTTTAATACGCCAGGTATTGCCTTTTCTATAGTAAATTTTTCAAAAAATAATTTTTTACTGTCGCAAATTTTAAATACGCCAGGGATTGTCTTTTCTATAGTAATTTTTTCAAAATTAATTTTTTACTGTCGCAAGTTTTAATTACGCCAGGGATTGCCTTTTCTATAGTAAATTTTTCAAAAATTATTTTTTTACTGTCGCAAATTTTAAATACGCCAGGGATTGTCTTTTCTATAGTAAATTTTTCAAAATTAATTTTTTACTGTCGCAAATTTTAAATACGCCAGGGATTGCCTTTTCTATAGTAAATTTTTCAAAAAATAATTTTTTACTTTGGCAAATTTTAATTGCGCCAGGGATTGCCTTTTATATAGTAAATTTTTCAAAAAATAATTTTTTACTGTCGCAAATTTTAATTGCGCCAGGGATTTCCTTTCCTATAGTAAATTTTCAAAAATTAATTTTATACTGTCGCAAATTTTAATTACGCCAGGGATTGCCTTTTCTACAGTAAATTTTGCAAAAAATAATTTTTTACTGTCGCAAATTTTAATTGCGCCAGGGATTGCCTTTTCTACAGTAAATTTTTCAAAAATTAATTTTATACTGTCGCAAATTTTAAATATGCCAGGGATTGCCTTTTCTATGGTAAATTTTGCAAAAAATAATTTTTTTCTGTCGCAAATTTTAATTGCGCCAGGAATTGCCTTTTCTACAGTAAATTTTTCAAAATTTAATTTTATACTGTCGCAAATTTTAAATACGCCAGGGATTGCCTTTTCTATAGTAAATTTTGCAAAAAATAATTTTTTACTGTCGCAAATTTTAATTGCGCCAGGGATTGCCTTTTCTACAGTAAATTTTTCAAAAATTAATTTTATACTGTCGCAAATTTTAATTATGCCAGAGATTGCCTTTTCTACAGTAAATTTTTCAAAAAATAATTTTTTACTGTCGCAAATTTAATTACGCCAGGGATTGCCTTTTCTATAGTAAATTTTGCAAAAAATAATTTTTTTCTGTCGCAAATTTTAATTGCGCCAGGGATTGCCTTTTCTATAGTAAATTTTTCACAAATTAATTTTTACTGTCGCAAGTTTTAATTACGCCAGGGATTGCCTTTTCTATAGTAAATTTTCAAAAATTAATTTTTTACTGTCGCAAATTTTAAATACGCCAGGGATTGCCTTTTCTATAGTAAATTTTGCAAAAAATAATTTTTTTCTGTCGCAAATTTTAATTGCGCCAGGGATTGCCTTTTCTACAGTAAATTTTTCAAAATTTAATTTTATACTGTCGCAAATTTTAAATACGCCAGGGATTGCCTTTTCTATAGTAAATTTTGCAAAAAATAATTTTTTACTGTCGCAATTTTTAATTGCGCCAGGGATTGCCTTTTCTACAGTAAATTTTTCAAAATTAATTTTATACTGTCGCAAATTTTAATTACGCCAGGGATTGCCTTTTCTACAGTAAATTTTTCAAAAAATAATTTTTTACTGTCGCAAATTTTAATTACGCCAGGGATTGCCTTTTCTATAGTAAATTTTTCAAAAATTAATTTTTTACTGTCGCAAATTTTAAATACGCCAGGGATTGCATTTTCTATAGTAAATTTTGCAAAAATTAATTTTTTTTCTGTCGCAAATTTTAATTGCCCCAGGGATTGCCTATTCTGCAGTAAATTTTTCAAAATTTAATTTTATACTGTCGCAAATTTTAATTGCGCCAGGGATTGCCTTTTCTATAGTAAATTTTTCAAAAATTAATTTTTAACTGTCGCAAATTTTAATTACGCCAGGGATTGCCTTTTCTACAGTAAATTTTTCAAAAAATAATTTTTTACAGTCGCAAATGTCGCAAATTTTAAATACGCCAGGGATTGCCTTTTCTATAGTAAATTTTTCAAAAATTATTTTTTTACTGTCGCAAATTTTAAATACGCCAGGGATTATCTTTTCTATAGTAAATTTTACAAAAAATTATTTTTTACTGTCGCAAAGTTTAAATACGCCAGGGATTGCCTTTTCTATAGTAAATTTTTCAAAAAATAATTTTTTACTTTCGCAAATTTTAATTGCGCCAGGGATTGCCTATTCTGTAGAAAATTTGGCAAAAAATAATTTTTTACTGTCGCAAATTTTAAATACGCCAGGTATTGCCTTTTCTATGGTAAATTTTTCAAAAAATAATTTTTTACTGTCGCAAATTTTAATTACGCCAGGGATTGCCTTTTCTATAGTAAATTTTTCACAAATTAATTTTTTACTGTCGCAAGTTTTAATTACGCCAGGGATTGCCTTTTCTATAGTAAATTTTTCAAAAATTATTTTTTTACTGTCGCAAATTTTAAATACGCCAGAGATTATCTTTTCTATAGTAAATTTTTTAAAAATTAATTTTTTACTGTCGCAAATTTTAAATACGCCAGGGATTGCCTTTTCTATAGTAAATTTTTCAAAAAATAATTTTTTACTTTCACAAATTTTAATTGCGCCAGGGATTGCCTTTTCTATAGTAAATTTTTCAAAAAATAATTTTTTACTGTCGCAAGTTTTAATTACGCCAGGGATTGCCTTTTCTATAGTAAATTTTTCAAAAATTAATTTTTTACTGTCGCAAATTTTAAATACGCCAGGGATTGTCTTTTCTATAGTTAATTTTTCAAAAATTAATCTTTTACTGTCGCAAATTTTAAATACGCCAGGGTTTGCCTTTTCTATAGTAAATTATTCAAAAAATAATTTTTTACTGTCGCAAATTTTAATTACGCCAGGGATTGCCTATTCTATAGTAAATTTGGCAAAAAATAATTTTTTACTCTCGCAAATTTTAAATACGCCAGGTATTGCCTTTTCTATAGTAAATTTTTCAAAAAATAATTTTTTACTGTCGCAAATTTTAATTACGCCAGGGATTGCCTTTTCTATAGTAAATTTTTCACAAATTAATTTTTTACTGTCGCAAGTTTTAATTACGCCAGGGATTGCCTTTTCTATAGTAAATTTTTCAAAAATTAATTTTTTACTGTCGCAAATTTTAAATACGCCAGGGATTGTCTTTTCTATAGTAAATTTTTCAAAAATGAATTTTTTACTGTCGCAAATTTTAAATACGCCAGGGATTGCCTTTTCTATAGTAAATTTTTCAAAAATTATTTTTTTACTGTCGCAAATTTTAAATACGCCAGGGATTGTCTTTTCTATAGTAAATTTTTCAAAAATTAATTTTTCACTGTCGCAAATTTTAAATACGCCAGGGATTGCCTTTTCTATAGTAAATTTTTCAAAAAATAATTTTTTACTTTGGCAAATTTTAATTGCGCCAGGGATTGCCTTTTCTATAGTTAATTTTTCAAAAAATAATTTTTTACTGTCGCAAATTTTAATTGCGCCAGGGATTGCCTTTTCTATAGTAAATTTTTCAAAAATTAATTTTATACTGTCGCAAATTTTAATTACGCCAGGGATTGCCTTTTCTACAGTAAATTTTGCAAAAAATAATTTTTTACTGTCGCAAATTTTAATTGCGCCAGGGATTGCCTTTTCTACAGTAAATTTTTCAAAAATTAATTTTATACTGTCGCAAATTTTAAATATGCCAGGGATTGCCTTTTCTATGGTAAATTTTGCAAAAAATAATTTTTTTCTGTCGCAAATTTTAATTGCGCCAGGGATTGCCTTTTCTACAGTAAATTTTTCAAAATTTAATTTTATACTGTCGCAAATTTTAAATACGCCAGGGATTGCCTTTTCTATAGTAAATTTTGCAAAAAATAATTTTTTACTGTCGCAAATTTTAATTGCGCCAAGGATTGCCTTTTCTATAGTAAATTTTGCAAAAAATAATTTTTTTCTGTCGCAAATTTTAATTGCGCCAGGGATTGCCTTTTCTATAGTAAATTTTTCACAAATTAATTTTTACTGTCGCAAGTTTTAATTACGCCAGGGATTGCCTTTTCTATAGTAAATTTTTCAAAAATTAATTTTTTACTGTCGCAAATTTTAAATACGCCAGGGATTGCCTTTTCTATAGTAAATTTTTCAAAAAATAATTTTTTTCTGTCGCAAATTTTAATTGCGCCAGGGATTGCCTTTTCTACAGTAAATTTTTCAAAATTTAATTTTATACTGTCGCAAATTTTAAATACGCCAGGGATTGCCTTTTCTATAGTAAATTTTGCAAAAAATAATTTTTTACTGTCGCAAATTTTAATTGCGCCAGGGATTGCCTTTTCTACAGTAAATTTTTCAAAAATTAATTTTATACTGTCGCAAATTTTAATTACGCCAGGGATTGCCTTTTCTACAGTAAATTTTTCAAAAAATAATTTTTTACTTTCGCAAATTTTAATTACGCCAGGGATTGCCTTTTCTATAGTAAATTTTTCAAAAATTAATTTTATACTGTCGCAAATTTTAAATATGCCAGGGATTGCCTTTTCTATGGTAAATTTTGCAAAAAATAATTTTTTTCTGTCGCAAATTTTAATTGCGCCAGGGATTGCCTTTTCTACAGTAAATTTTTCAAAATTTAATTTTATACTGTCGCAAATTTTAAATACGCCAGGGATTGCCTTTTCTATAGTAAATTTTGCAAAAAATAATTTTTTACTGTCGCAAATTTTAATTGCGCCAGGGATTGCCTTTTCTATAGTAAATTTTGCAAAAAATAATTTTTTTCTGTCGCAAATTTTAATTGCGCCAGGGATTGCCTATACTATAGTAAATTTTTCACAAATTAATTTTTACTGTCGCAAGTTTTAATTACGCCAGGGATTGCCTTTTCTATAGTAAATTTTTCAAAAATTAATTTTTTACTGTCGCAAATTTTAAATACGCCAGGGATTGCCTTTTCTATAGTAAATTTTGCAAAAAATAATTTTTTTCTGTCGCAAATTTTAATTGCGCCAGGGATTGCCTTTTCTACAGTAAATTTTTCAAAATTTAATTTTATACTGTCGCAAATTTTAAATACGCCAGGGATTGCCTTTTCTATAGTAAATTTTGCAAAAAATAATTTTTTACTGTCGCAAATTTTAATTGCGCCAGGGATTGCCTGTTCTACAGTAAATTTTTCAAAAATTAATTTTATACTGTCGCAAATTTTAATTACGCCAGGGATTGCCTTTTCTACAGTAAATTTTTCAAAAAATAATTTTTTACTTTCGCAAATTTTAATTACGCCAGGGATTGCCTTTTCTATAGTAAATTTTTCAAAAATTAATTTTTTACTGTCGCAAATTTTAAATACGCCAGGGATTGCATTTTCTATAGTAAATTTTGCAAAAAATAATTTTTTTCTGTCGCAAATTTTAATTGCCCCAGCGATTGCCATTTCTGCAGTAAATTTTTCAAAATTTAATTTTATACTGTCGCAAATTTTAATTGTGCCAGGGATTGCCTTTTCTATAGTAAATTTTTCAAAAATTAATTTTTAACTGTCGCAAATTTTAATTACGCCAGGGATTGCCTTTTCTACAGTAAATTTTTCAAAAAATAATTTTTTACAGTCGCAAATTTTAAATACGCCAGGGATTGCCTTTTCTATAGTAAATTTTGCAAAAAATAATTTTTTACTGTCGCAAGTTTTAATTGCGCCAGGGATTGCCTTTTCTACAGTAAATTTTACAAAAAATAATTTTATACTGTCGCAAATTTTAAATACGCCAGGGATTGTCTTTTCTATAGTAAATTATTCAAAAAATAATTTTTTACTGTCGCAAATTTTCATTACGCCAGGGATTGCCTATTCTATAGTAAATTTGGCAAAAAATAATTTTTTACTGTCGCAAATTTTAAATACGATAGGTATTGCCTTTTCTATGGTAAATTTTTCAAAAAATAATTTTTTACTGTCGCAAATTTTAATTACGCCAGGGATTGCCTTTTCTATAGTAAATTTTTCACAAATTAATTTTTTACTGTCGCAAGTTTTAATTACGCCAGGGATTGCCTTTTCTATAGTAAATTTTTCAAAAATTATTTTTTTACTGTCGCAAATTTTAAATACGCCAGGGATTGTCTTTTCTATAGTAAATTTTTCAAAAATTAATTTTTTACTGTCGCAAATTTTAAATACGCCAGGGATTGCCTTTTTATATAGTAAATTTTTCAAGAAATAATTTTTTACTTTCGCAAATTTTAATTGCGCCAGGGATTGCCTTTTCTATAGTAAATTTTTCAAAAAATAATTTTTTACTGTCGCAAGTTTTAATTACGCCAGGTATTGCCTTTTCTATAGTAAATTTTTCAAAAATTAATTTTTTACTGTCGCAAATTTTAAATACGCCAGGGATTGTCTTTTCTATAGTTAATTTTTCAAAAATTAATCTTTTACTGTCGCAAATTTTAAATACGCCAGGGTTTGCCTTTTCTATAGTAAATTATTCAAAAAATAATTTTTTAATGTCGCAAATTTTAATTACGCCAGGGATTGCCTATTCTATAGTAAATTTGGCAAAAAATAATTTTTTACTCTCGCAAATTTTAAATACGCCAGGTATTGCCTTTTCTATAGTAAATTTTTCAAAAAATAATTTTTTACTGTCGCAAATTTTAATTACGCCAGGGATTGCCTTTTCTATAGTAAATTTTTCACAAATTAATTTTTTACTGTCGCAAGTTTTAATTTCGCAAGGGATTGCCTTTTCTATAGTAAATTTTTCAAAAATTAATTTTTTACTGTCGCAAATTTTAAATACGCCAGTCTTTTCTATAGTAAATTTTTCAAAAATTAATTTTTTACTGTCGCAAATTTTAAATACGCCAGGGATTGCCTTTTCTGTAGTAAATTTTTCAAAAAATAATTTTTTACTGTCGCAAATTTTAACTGCGCCAGGGATTGCCTTTTCTATAGTAAATTTTTCAAAAAATAATTTTTTACTGTCGCAAGTTTTAATTACGCCAGGGATTGCCTTTTCTATAGTAAATTTTTCAAAAATTAATTTTTTACTGTCGCAAATTTTAAATACGCCAGGGATTGTCTTTTCTATAGTAAATTTTTCAAAAATTAATTTTTTACTGTCGCAAATTTTAAATACGCCAGGGATTGCCTTTTCTATAGTAAATTATTCAAAAAATAAATTTTTAATGTCGCAAATTTTAATTACGCCAGTGATTGCCTTTTCTATAGTAAATTGTTCAAAAATTAATTTTTTACTGTCGCAAATTTTAAATACGCCAGGGATTGCCTTTTCTATAGTAAATTTTGCAAAAAATAATTTTTTTCTTTCGCAAATTTTAATTGCGCCAGGGATTGCCTTTTCTACAGTAAATTTTTCAAAATTTAATTTTATACTGTCGCAAATTTTAAATACGCCAGGGATTGCCTTTTCTATAGTAAATTTTGCAAAAAATAATTTTTTACTGTCGAAAATTTTAATTGCGCCAGGGATTGCCTTTTCTACAGTAAATTTTTAAAAATTAATTTTATACTGTCGCAAATTTTAATTACGCCAGGGATTGCCTTTTCTACAGTAAATTTTTCAAAAAATAATTTTTTACTGTCGCAAATTTTAATTACGCCAGGGATTGCCTATTCTATAGTAAATTTGGCAAAAAATAATTTTTTACTGTCGCAAATTTTAAATACGCCAGGTGTTGCCTTTTCTATAGTAAATAATTCAAAAAATAATTTTTTACTGTCGCAAATTTTAATTACGCCAGGGATTGCCTATTCTATAGTAAATTTGGCAAAAAATAATTTTTTTCTGTCGCAAATTTTAATTGCGCCAGGGATTGCCTTTTCTACAGTAAATTTTTCAAAATTTAATTTTATACTGTCGCAAATTTTAAATACGCCAGGGATTGCCTTTTCTATAGTAAATTTTTCAAAAAAATAATTTTTTACTGTCGCAAGTTTTAATTACGCCAGGGATTGCCTTTTCTATAGTAAATTTTTCAAAAATTAATTTTTTAATGTCGCAAATTTTAAATACGCCAGGGATTGTCTTTTCTATAGTTAATTTTTCAAAAATTAATCTTTCACTGTCGCA
The DNA here is from genome assembly GCA_963930735.1 of Dioctria linearis. Taxonomy (NCBI): domain Eukaryota; kingdom Metazoa; phylum Arthropoda; class Insecta; order Diptera; family Asilidae; genus Dioctria; species Dioctria linearis. Next base: position 20,387 of record CAWVNZ010000034.1, read on the forward strand.
AATTTTAAATACGCCAAGTATTGCCTTTTCTATAGTAAATTTTTCAAAAAATATTTTTTTACTGTCGCAAATTTTAATTACGCCAGGGATTGCCTTTTCTATAGTAAATTTTTCACAAATTAATTTTTAACTGTCCCAAGTTTTAATTACGCCAGGGATTGCCTTTTCTATAGTTAATTTTTCAAAAATTAAATTTATACTGTCGCAAATTTAAATTACGCCAGGGATTGCCTTTTCTACAGTAAATTTTGCAAAAAATAATTTTTTACTGTCGCAAATTTTAATTGCGCCAGGGATTGCCTTTTATATAGTAAATTTTTCAAAAATTAATTTTATACTGTCGCAAATTTTAATTACGCCAGGGATTGCCTTTTCTACAGTAAATTTTGCAAAAAATAATTTTTTACTGTCGCAAATTTTAATTGCGCCAGGGATTGCCTTTTCTACAGTAAATTTTTCAAAAATTAATTTTATGCTGTCGCAAATTTTAAATATGCCAGGGATTGCCTTTTCTATGGTAAATTTTGCAAAAAATAATTTTTTTTCTGTCGCAAAATTTAATTGCGCCAGGGATTGCCTTTTCTACAGTAAATCTTTCAAAATTTAATTTTATACTGTCGCAAATTTTAAATACGCCAGGGATTGCGTTTTCTATAGTAAATTTTGCAAAATATAATTTTTTACTGTCGCAAATTTTAATTGCGCCAGGGATTGCCTTTTCTACAGTAAATTTTTCAAAAATTAATTTTATAGTGTCGCAAATTTTAATTATGCCAGGGATTGCCTTTTCTACAGTAAATTTTTCAAAAAATTATTTTTTACTGTCGCAAATTTTAATTACGCCAGGGATTGCCTTTTCTATAGTAAGTTTTGCAAAAAATAATTTTTTTCTGTCGCAAATTTTAATTGCGCCAGGGATTGCCTTTTCTATAGTAAATTTTTCACAAATTAATTTTTACTGTCGCAAGTTTTAATTACGCCAGGGATTGCCTTTTCTATAGTAAATTTTTCAAAAATTAATTTTTTACTGTCGCAAATTTTAAATACGCCAGGGATTGCCTTTTCTATAGTAAATTTTGCAAAAAATAATTTTTTTCTGTCGCAAATTTTAATTGCGCCAGGGATTGCCTTTTCTACAGTAAATTTTTCAGAATTTAATTTTATATTGTCGCAAATTTTAAATACGCCAGGGATTGCCTTTTCTATAGTAAATTTTGCAAAAAATAATTTTTTACTGTCGCAAATTTTAATTGCGCCAGGGATTGCCTTTTCTATAGTAAATTTTTCAAAAAATAATTTTTTACTTTCGCAAATTTTAATTGCGCCAGGGATTGCCTTTTCTATAGTAAATTTTTCAAAAAATAATTTTTTACTGTCGCAAGTTTTAATTACGCCAGGGATTACCTTTTCTATAGTAAATTTTTCAAAAATTAATTTTTTACTGTCGCAAATATTAATTACGCCAGGGATTGCCTTTTCTATAGTAAATTTTTCACAAATTAATTTTTTACTGTCGCAAGTTTTAATTACGTCAGGGATTGCCTTTTCTATAGTAAATTTTTCAAAAATTAATTTTTTTACTGTCGCAAATTTTAAATACGCCAGGGACTGTCTTTTCTCTAGTAAATTTTTCAAAAATTAATTTTTTACTGTCGCAAATTTTAAATACGCCAGGGATTGCCTTTTCTATAGTAAATTTTTCAAAAAATAATTTTTTACTTTCGCAAATTTTAACTGCGCCAGGGATTGCCTTTTCTATAGTAAATTTTTCAAAAAATAAATTTTTCTGTCGCAAGTTTTAATTACGCCAGGGATTGCCTTTTCTATAGTAAATTTTTCAAAAATTAATTTTTTACTGTCGCAAATTTTAAATACGCCAGGGATTGTCTTTTCTATAGTAAATATTTCAAAAATTAATTTTTTACTGTCGCAAATTTTAAATACGCCAGGGATTGCCTTTTCTATAGTAAATTATTCAAAAATAAATTTTTACTGTCGCAAATTTTAATTACGCCAGGGATTGCCTTTTCTATAGTAAATTGTTCAAAAATTAATTTTTTACTGTCGCAAATTTTAAATACGCTAGGGATTGCCGTTTCTATAGTAAATTTTGCAAAAAATAATTTTTTTCTTTCGCAAATTTTAATTGCGCCAGGGATTGCCTTTTCTACAGTAAATTTTTCAAAATTTAATTTTATACTGGCGCAAATTTTAAATACGCCAGGGATTGCCTTTTCTATAGTAAATTTTGCAAAAAATAATTTTTTACTGTCGCAAATTTTAATTGCGCCAGGGATTGCCTTTTCTACAGTAAATTTTTAAAAATTAATTTTATACTGTCGCAAATTTTAATTACGCCAGGGATTGCCTTTTCTACAGTAAATTTTTCAAAAAATAATTTTTTACTGTCGCAAATTTTAATTACGCCAGGGATTGCCTATTCTATAGTAAATTTGGCAAAAAATAATTTTTTACTGTCGCAAATTTTAAATACGCCAGGTGTTGCCTTTTCTATAGTAAATTATTCAAAAAATAATTTTTTACTGTCGCAAATTTTAATTACGCCAGGGATTGCCTTTTCTATAGTAAATTTTGCAAAAAATAATTTTTTTCTGTCGCAAATTTTAATTGCGCCAGGGATTGCCTTTTCTACAGTAAATTTTTCAAAATTTAATTTTATATTGTCGCAAATTTTAAATACGCCAGGGATTGCCTTTTCTATAGTAAATTTTTCAAAAAATAATTTTTTACTTTCGCAAATTTTAACTGCGCCAGGGATTGCCTTTTCTATAGTAAATTTTTCAAAAAATAATTTTTTTACTGTCGCAAGTTTTAATTACGCCAGGGATTGCCTTTTCTATAGTAAATTTTTCAAAAATTAATTTTTTACTGTCGCAAATTTTAAATACGCCAGGGATTGTCTTTTCTATAGTAAATTTTTCAAAAATTAATTTTTTACTGTCGCAAATTTTAAATACGCCAGGGATTGCCTTTTCTATAGTAAATTATTCAAAAAATAAATTTTTACTGTCGCAAATTTTAATTACGCCAGGGATTGCCTTTTCTATAGTAAATTGTTCAAAAATTAATTTTTTACTGTCGCAAATTTTAAATACTCCAGGGATTGCCGTTTCTATAGTAAATTTTGCAAAAAATAATTTTTTTCTTTCGCAAATTTTAATTGCGCCAGGGATTGCCTTTTCTACAGTAAATTTTTCAAAATTTAATTTTATACTGTCGCAAATTTTAAATACGCCAGGGATTGCCTTTTCTATAGTAAATTTTGCAAAAAATAATTTTTTACTGTCGCAAATTTTAATTGCGCCAGGGATTGCCTTTTCTACAGTAAATTTTTAAAAATTAATTTTATACTGTCGCAAATTTTAATTACGCCAGGGATTGCCTTTTCTACAGTAAATTTTTCAAAAAATAATTTTTTACTGTCGCAAATTTTAATTACGCCAGGGATTGCCTCTTCTATAGTAAATTTGGCAAAAAATAATTTTTTACTGTCGCAAATTTTAAATACGCCAGGTGTTGCCTTTTCTATAGTATATTATTCAAAAAATAATTTTTTACTGTCGCAAATTTTAATTACGCCAGGGATTGCCTATTGTATAGTAAATTTGGCAAAAAATAATTTTTTTCTGTCGCAAATTTTAATTGCGCCAGGGATTGCCTTTTCTACAGTAAATTTTTCAAAATTTAATTTTATACTGTCGCAAATTTTAATTGCGCCAGGGATTGCCTTTTCTATAGTAGATTTTTCACAAATTAATTTTTTACTGTCGCAAGTTTTAATTACGCCAGGGATTGCCTTTTCTATAGTAAATTTTTCAAAAATTAATTTTTTACTGTCGCAAAATTTAAATACGCCAGCGATTGTCTTTTCTATAGTAAATTTTTCAAAAATTAATTTTTTACTGTCGCAAATTTTAATTACGCCAGGGATTGCCTTTTCTATTATAAATTTTTCAAAAAATAATTTTTACTGTCGCAAATTTTAATTACGCCAGGGATTGCCTTTTCTATAGTAAATTTTTCAAAAATTAATTTTATTCTGTCGCAAATTTTAATTGCGCCAGGGATTGCCTTTTCTACAGTAAATTTTACAAAAAATAATTTTATACTTTCGCAAATTTTAATTACGCCAGGTATTGCCTTTTCTATTGTAAATTTTTCAAAAAATAATTTTTACTGTCGCAAATTTTAATTACGCCAGGGATTGCCTTTTCTATAGTAAATTTTTCAAAAATTAATTTTATACTGTCGCAAATTTTAATTGCGCCAGGGATTGCCTTTTCTACAGTAAATTTTACAAAAAATAATTGTATACTGTCGCAAATTTTAAATACGAAAGGTATTGTCTTTCCTATAGTAAATTATTCAAAAAATAATTTTTTACTGTCGCAAATTTTAATTACGCCAGGGATTGCCTTTTCTATAGTAAATTTTTCACAAATTAATTTTTTTACTGTCGCAAGTTTTAATTACGCCAGGGATTGCCTTTTCTATAGTAAATTTTTCAAAAATTAATTTTATACTGTCGCTAATTTTAATTGCGCCAGGGATTGCCTTTTCTACAGTAAATTTTACAAAAAATAATTTTATACTGTCGCAAATTTTAAATACGCCAGGGATTGCCTTTTCTATAGTAAATTATTCAAAAAATAAATTTTTACTGTCGCAAATTTTAATTACGCCAGGGATTGCCTTTTCTATAGTAAATTGTTCAAAAATTAATTTTTTACTGTCGCAAATTTTAAATACGCCAGGGATTGCCGTTTCTATAGTAAATTTTGCAAAAAATAATTTTTTTCTTTCGCAAATTTTAATTGCGCCAGGGATTGCCTTTTCTACAGTAAATTTTTCAAAATTTAATTTTATATTGTCGCAAATTTTAAATACGCCAGGGATTGCCTTTTCTATAGTAAATTTTTCAAAAAATAATTTTTTACTTTCGCAAATTTTAATTGCGCCAGGGATTGCCTATTCTACAGTAAATTTTTAAAAATTAATTTTTTACTGTCGCAAGTTTTAATTACGCCAGGGATTGCCTTTTCTACAGTAAATTTTTCAAAAAATAATTTTTTACTGTCGCAAATTTTAATTACGCCAGGGATTGCCTATTCTATAGTAAATTTGGCAAAAAATAATTTTTTACAGTCGCAAATTTTAAATACGCCAGGTGTTGCCTTTTCTATAGTAAATTTTTCAAAAAATAATTTTTTACTGTCGCAAATTTTAATTACGCCAGGGATTGCCTATTCTATAGTAAATTTGGCAAAAAATAATTTTTTACTGTCGCAAATTTTAAATACGCCAGGTGTTGCCTTTTCTATAGTAAATTATTCAAAAAATAATTTTTTACTGTCGCAAATTTTAATTACCCCAGGGATTGCCTATTCTATAGTAAATTTGACAAAAAATATTTTTTTTCTGTCGCAAATTTTAATTCCGCCAGGGATTGCCTTTTCTACAGTAAATTTTTCAAAATTTAATTTTATACTGTCGCAAATTTTAATTGCGCCAGGGATTGCCTTTTCTATAGTAAATTTTTCACAAATTAATTTTTTACTGTCGCAAGTTTTAATTACGCCAGGGATTGCCTTTTCTATAGTAAATTTTTCAAAAATTAATTTTTTACTGTCGCAAAATTTAAATACGCCAGCGATTGTTTTTTCTATAGTAAATTTTTCAAAAATTAATTTTTTACTGTCGCAAATTTTAATTACGCCAGGGATTGCCTTTTCTATTGTAAATTTTTCAAAAAATAATTTTTACTGTCGCAAATTTTAATTACGCCAGGGATTGCCTTTTCTATTGTAAATTTTTCAAAAATTAATTTTATTCTGTCGCAAATTTTAATTGCGCCAGGGATTGCCTTTTCTACAGTAAATTTTACAAAAAATAATTTTATACTGTCGCAAATTTTAAATACGAAAGGGATTGTCTTTCCTATAGTAAATTATTCAAAAAATAATTTTTTACTGTCGCAAATTTTAATTACGTCAGGGATTGCCTTTTCTATAGTAAATTTTTCACAAATTAATTTTTTTACTGTCGCAAGTTTTAATTACGCCAGGGATTGCCTTTTCTATAGTAAATTTTACAACAAATAATTTTATACTGTCGCAAATTTTAATTACGCCAGGGATTGCCTTTTCTATTGTAAATTTTTCAAAAAATAATTTTTACTGTCGCAAATTTTAATTACGCCAGGGATTGCCTTTTCTATAGTAAATTTTTCAAAAATTAATTTTATACTGTCGCAAATTTTAATTGCGCCAGGGATTGCCTTTTCTACAGTAAATTTTACAAAAAATAATTGTATACTGTCGCAAATTTTAAATACGAAAGGGATTGTCTTTCCTATAGTAAATTATTCAAAAAATAATTTTTTACTGTCGCAAATTTTAATTACGCCAGGGATTGCCTTTTCTATAGTAAATTTTTCACAAATTAATTTTTTTACTGTCGCAAGTTTTAATTACGCCAGGGTTTGCCTTTTCTATAGTAAATTTTTCAAAAATTAATTTTATACTGTCGCTAATTTTAATTGCGCCAGGGATTGCCTTTTCTACAGTAAATTTTACAAAAAATAATTTTATACTGTCGCAAATTTTAAATACGCCAGGGATTGTCTTTTCTATAGTAAATTATTCAAAAAATAATTTTATACTGTCGCAAATTTTAAATACGAAAGGGATTGTCTTTCCTATAGTAAATTATTCAAAAAATAATTTTTTACTGTCGCAAATTTTAATTACGTCAGGGATTGCCTTTTCTATAGTAAATTTTTCACAAATTAATTTTTTTACTGTCGCAAGTTTTAATTACGCCAGGGATTGCCTTTTCTATAGTAAATTTTTCAAAAATTAATTTTTTACTGTCGCAAATTTTAAATACGCCAGGGATTGTCTTTTCTATAGTAAATTTTTCAAAAATTAATTTTTTACTGTCGCAAATTTTAAATACGCCAGGGATTGCCTTTTCTATAGTAAATTATTCAAAAAATAAATTTTTACTGTCGCAAATTTTAATTACGCCAGGGATTGCCTTTTCTATAGTAAATTGTTCAAAAATTAATTTTTTACTGTCGCAAATTTTAAATACTCCAGGGATTGCCGTTTCTATAGTAAATTTTGCAAAAAATAATTTTTTTCTTTCGCAAATTTTAATTGCGCCAGGGATTGCCTTTTCTACAGTAAATTTTTCAAAATTTAATTTTATACTGTCGCAAATTTTAAATACGCCAGGGATTGCCTTTTCTATAGTAAATTTTGCAAAAAATAATTTTTTACTGTCGCAAATTTTAATTGCGCCAGGGATTGCCTTTTCTACAGTAAATTTTTAAAAATTAATTTTATACTGTCGCAAATTTTAATTACGCCAGGGATTGCCTTTTCTACAGTAAATTTTTCAAAAAATAATTTTTTACTGTCGCAAATTTTAATTACGCCAGGGATTGCCTCTTCTATAGTAAATTTGGCAAAAAATAATTTTTTACTGTCGCAAATTTTAAATACGCCAGGTGTTGCCTTTTCTATAGTATATTATTCAAAAAATAATTTTTTACTGTCGCAAATTTTAATTACGCCAGGGATTGCCTATTGTATAGTAAATTTGGCAAAAAATAATTTTTTTCTGTCGCAAATTTTAATTGCGACAGGGATTGCCTTTTCTACAGTAAATTTTTCAAAATTTAATTTTATACTGTCGCAAATTTTAATTGCGCCAGGGATTGCCTTTTCTATAGTAAATTTTTCACAAATTAATTTTTTACTGTCGCAAGTTTTAATTACGCCAGGGATTGCCTTTTCTATAGTAAATTTTTCAAAAATTAATTTTTTACTGTCGCAAAATTTAAATACGCCAGCGATTGTCTTTTCTATAGTAAATTTTTCAAAAATTAATTTTTTACTGTCGCAAATTTTAATTACGCCAGGGATTGCCTTTTCTATTATAAATTTTTCAAAAAATAATTTTTACTGTCGCAAATTTTAATTACGCCAGGGATTGCCTTTTCTATAGTAAATTTTTCAAAAATTAATTTTATTCTGTCGCAAATTTTAATTGCGCCAGGGATTGCCTTTTCTACAGTAAATTTTACAAAAAATAATTTTATACTTTCGCAAATTTTAATTACGCCAGGTATTGCCTTTTCTATTGTAAATTTTTCAAAAAATAATTTTTACTGTCGCAAATTTTAATTACGCCAGGGATTGCCTTTTCTATAGTAAATTTTTCAAAAATTAATTTTATACTGTCGCAAATTTTAATTGCGCCAGGGATTGCCTTTTCTACAGTAAATTTTACAAAAAATAATTGTATACTGTCGCAAATTTTAAATACGAAAGGTATTGTCTTTCCTATAGTAAATTATTCAAAAAATAATTTTTTACTGTCGCAAATTTTAATTACGCCAGGGATTGCCTTTTCTATAGTAAATTTTTCACAAATTAATTTTTTTACTGTCGCAAGTTTTAATTACGCCAGGGATTGCCTTTTCTATAGTAAATTTTTCAAAAATTAATTTTATACTGTCGCTAATTTTAATTGCGCCAGGGATTGCCTTTTCTACAGTAAATTTTACAAAAAATAATTTTATACTGTCGCAAATTTTAAATACGCCAGGGATTGCCTTTTCTATAGTAAATTATTCAAAAAATAAATTTTTACTGTCGCAAATTTTAATTACGCCAGGGATTGCCTTTTCTATAGTAAATTGTTCAAAAATTAATTTTTTACTGTCGCAAATTTTAAATACGCCAGGGATTGCCGTTTCTATAGTAAATTTTGCAAAAAATAATTTTTTTCTTTCGCAAATTTTAATTGCGCCAGGGATTGCCTTTTCTACAGTAAATTTTTCAAAATTTAATTTTATATTGTCGCAAATTTTAAATACGCCAGGGATTGCCTTTTCTATAGTAAATTTTTCAAAAAATAATTTTTTACTTTCGCAAATTTTAATTGCGCCAGGGATTGCCTATTCTACAGTAAATTTTTAAAAATTAATTTTTTACTGTCGCAAGTTTTAATTACGCCAGGGATTGCCTTTTCTACAGTAAATTTTTCAAAAAATAATTTTTTACTGTCGCAAATTTTAATTACGCCAGGGATTGCCTATTCTATAGTAAATTTGGCAAAAAATAATTTTTTACTGTCGCAAATTTTAAATACGCCAGCGATTGTTTTTTCTATAGTAAATTTTTCAAAAATTAATTTTTTACTGTCGCAAATTTTAATTACGCCAGGGATTGCCTTTTCTATTGTAAATTTTTCAAAAAATAATTTTTACTGTCGCAAATTTTAATTACGCCAGGGATTGCCTTTTCTATTGTAAATTTTTCAAAATTTAATTTTATTCTGTCGCAAATTTTAATTGCGCCAGGGATTGCCTATTCTATAGTAAATTTGGCAAAAAATAATTTTTTACTGTCGCAAATTTTAAATACGCCAGGTGTTGCCTTTTCTATAGTAAATTATTCAAAAAATAATTTTTTACTGTCGCAAATTTTAATTACGCCAGGGATTGCTTATTCTATAGTAAATTTGGCAAAAAATATTTTTTTTTCTGTCGCAAATTTTAATTCCGCCAGGGATTGCCTTTTCTACAGTAAATTTTTCAAAATTTAATTTTATACTGTCGCAAATTTTAATTGCGCCAGGGATTGCCTTTTCTATAGTAAATTTTTCACAAATTAATTTTTTACTGTCGCAAGTTTTAATTACGCCAGGGATTGCCTTTTCTATAGTAAATTTTTCAAAAATTAATTTTTTACTGTCGCAAAATTTAAATACGCCAGCGATTGTTTTTTCTATAGTAAATTTTTCAAAAATTAATTTTTTACTGTCGCAAATTTTAATTACGCCAGGGATTGCCTTTTCTATTGTAAATTTTTCAAAAAATAATTTTTACTGTCGCAAATTTTAATTACGCCAGGGATTGCCTTTTCTATTGTAAATTTTTCAAAATTTAATTTTATTCTGTCGCAAATTTTAATTGCGCCAGGGATTGCCTTTTCTACAGTAAATTTTACAAAAAATAATTTTATACTGTCGCAAATTTTAAATACGAAAGGGATTGTCTTTCCTATAGTAAATTATTCAAAAAATAATTTTTTACTGTCGCAAATTTTAATTACGTCAGGGATTGCCTTTTCTATAGTAAATATTTCACAAATTAATTTTTTTACTGTCGCAAGTTTTAATTACGCCAGGGATTGCCTTTTCTATAGTAAATTTTACAACAAATAATTTTATACTGTCGCAAATTTTAATTACGCCAGGGATTGCCTTTTCTATTGTAAATTTTTCAAAAAATAATTTTTACTGTCGCAAATTTTAATTACGCCAGGGATTGCCTTTTCTATAGTAAATTTTTCAAAAATTAATTTTATACTGTCGCAAATTTTAATTGCGCCAGGGATTGCCTTTTCTACAGTAAATTTTACAAAAAATAATTGTATACTGTCGCAAATTTTAAATACGAAAGGGATTGTCTTTCCTATAGTAAATTATTCAAAAAATAATTTTTTACTGTCGCAAATTTTAATTACGCCAGGGATTGCCTTTTCTATAGTAAATTTTTCACAAATTAATTTTTTTACTGTCGCAAATTTTAATTACGCCAGGGTTTGCCTTTTCTATAGTAAATTTTTCACAAATTAATTTTTTTACTGTCGCAAGTTTTAATTACGCCAGGGATTGCCTTTTCTATAGTAAATTTTTCAAAAATTAATTTTATACTGTCGCTAATTTTAATTGCGCCAGGGATTGCCTTTTCTACAGTAAATTTTACAAAAAATAATTTTATACTGTCGCAAATTTTAAATACGCCAGGGATTGCCTTTTCTATAGTAAATTATTCAAAAAATAAATTTTTACTGTCGCAAATTTTAATTACGCCAGGGATTGCCTTTTCTATAGTAAATTGTTCAAAAATTAATTTTTTACTGTCGCAAATTTTAAATACGCCAGGGATTGCCTTTTCTATAGTAAATTTTTCAAAAATTAATTTTTTACTGTCGCAAAATTTAAATACGCCAGCGATTGTTTTTTCTATAGTAAATTTTTCAAAAATTAATTTTTTACTGTCGCAAATTTTAATTACGCCAGGGATTGCCTTTTCTATTGTAAATTTTTCAAAAAATAATTTTTACTGTCGCAAATTTTAATTACGCCAGGGATTTCCTTTTCTACAGTAAATTTTACAAAAAATAATTTTATACTGTCGCAAATTTTAAATACGCCAGGGATTGTCTTTTCTATAGTAAATTATTCAAAAAATAATTTTTTACTCTCGCAAATTTTGATTACGCCAGGGATTGCCTATTCTATAGTAAATTTTGCAAAAAATAATTTTTTACTGTCGCAAATTTTAAATACGCCAGGTATTGCCTTTTCTATAGTAAATTTTTCAAAAAATAATTTTTTACTGTCGCAAATTTTAATTACGCCAGGGATTGCCTTTTCTATAGTAAATTTTTCACAAATTAATTTTTTACTGTCGCAAGTTTTAATTACGCCAAGGATTGCCTTTTCTATAGTAAATTTTTCAAAAATTAATTTTTTACTGTCGCAAATTTTAAATACGCCAGGGATTGTCTTTTCTATAGTAAATTTTTCAAAAAGTAATTTTTTACTGTCGCAAATTTTAAATACGCCAGGGATTGCCTTTTCTATAGTAAATTTTTCAAAAAATAATTTTTTACTGTCGCAAATTTTAATTGCGCCCGGGATTGCCTTTTCTATAGTAAATTTTGCAAAAAATAATTTTTTTCTGTCGCAAATTTTAATTGCGCCAGGGATTGCCTTTTCTACAGTAAATTTTTCAAAATTTAATTTTATACTGTCGCAAATTTTAATTGCGCCAGGGATTGCCTTTTCTATAGTAAATTTAAAAAAATTAATTTTATACTGTCGCAAATTTTAATTACGCCAGAGATTGCCTTTTCTACAGTAAATTTTTCAAAAAATAATTTTTTACTGTCGCAAATTTTAAATACGCCAGGGATTGCCTTTTCTATAGTAAATTTTTCACAAATTTATATTTTACTGTCGCAAGTTTTAATTACGCCAGGGATTGCCTTTTCTATAGTAAATTTTGCAAAAAATAATTTTTTACTGTCGCAAATTTTAGTTACGCCAGGGATTGCCTTTTCTATAGTAAATTTTTCAAAAAATAATTTTTTACTGTCGCAAATTTTAATTACGCCAGGGATTGCCTTTTCTATAGTAAATTTTTCAAAAATTAATTTTTTACTGTCGCAAATTTTAATTACGCCAGGGACTGCCTTTTCTACAGTAAATTTTTCAAAAATTAATTTTATACTGTCGCAAATTTTAAATATGCCAGGGTTTGCCTTTTCTATAGTAAATTTTGCAAAAAATAATTTTTTACTGTCGCAAATTTTAATTGCGCCAGGGATTGCCTTTTCTACAGTAAATTTTTCAAAAATTAATTTTATACTGTCGCAAATTTTAATTACGCCAGGGATTGCCTTTTCTACAGTAAATTTTTCAAAAAATATTTTTTTACTGTCGCAAATTTTAATTACGCCAGGGAATGCCTTTTCTACAGTAAATTTTTCACAAAATAATTTTTTACAGTCGCAAATTTTAAATTCGCAGGGGATTGCCTTTTCTATAGTAAATTTTGCAAAAAATAATTTTTTACTGTCGCAAATTTTAATTGCGCCAGGGATTGCCTTTTCTGCAGTAAATTTTACAAAAAATAATTTTATACTGTCGCAAAT
>CAWVNZ010000035.1:0-55981 GCA_963930735.1 Dioctria linearis
TCTATAGTAAATTATTCAAAAAATAATTTTTTACTGTCGCAAATTTTAAATACGCCAGGGATGGCCTTTTCTATAGTAAATTATTCAAAAAATAATTTTTTACTGTCTCAAATTTTAATTACGCCAGGGATTGCCTTTTCTATAGTAAATTATTCAAAAAATAATTTTCTACTGTTGCAAATTTTAATTGGGCCAGGGATTGCCTTTTCTATAGTAAATTATTCAAAAAATTATTTTATACTGTCGCAAATTTTAATTGCGCCATGACTTTTCTATAGTAAATTATTCAAAAAATGATTTTATACTGTCGCAAATTTTAATTACTCCAGGGATTGCCTTTTCTAGTAAATTATTCAAAAAATAATTTTATACTGTCGCAAATTTTAATTACGCCAGGGATTGCCTTTTCTATAGTAAATTATCCAAAAATAATTTTCTACTGTCGCAAATTTTAATTACACCAGGGATTGCCTTTTATATAGTAAATTATTCAAAAAATAATTTTCAACTGTCGCAAATTTTAATTACGCCAGGGATTGCCTTTTCTATAGTAAATTATTCAAAATATAATTTCTTACTGTCGCAAATTTTAATTACGCCAGGGATTGCCTTTTCTATAGTAAATTATTCAAAAAATAATTTTCTACTGTCGCAAATTTTAATTACGCCAGGGATTGCCTTTTCTATAGTAAATTATTCAAAAAATAATTTTCAACTGTCGCAAATTTTAATTACGCCCAGGGATTGCCTTTTCTATAGTAAATTATTCAAAAAATAATTTTTTACTGTCGCAAATTTTAATTACGCCAGGGATTGCCTTTTCTATAGTAAATTATTCAAAAAATAATTTTTTACTGTCGCAAATTTTAATTACGCCAGGGATTGCCTTTTCTATAGTAAATTATTCAAAAAATAATTTTCTACTGTCGCAAATTTTAATTACGCCAGGGATTGCCTTTTCTATAGTAAATTATTCAAAAAATAATTTTTCTACTGTCGCAAATTTTAATTACGCCAGGGATTGCCTTTTCTATAGTAAATTATTCAAAAAATAATTTTTTACAGTCGCAAATTTTAATTACGCCAGGGATTGCCTTTTCTATAGTAAATTATTCAAAAAATAATTTTCAACTGTCGCAAATTTTAATTACGCCAGGGATTACCTTTTCTATAGGAAATTATTCAAAAAATAATTTCAACTGTCGCAAATTTTAATTACGCCAGGGATTGCCTTTTCTATAGTAAATTATTCAAAAAATAATTTTTTACTGTCGCAAATTTTAATTGCGCTAGGGATTGCCTTTTCTATAGTAAATTATTCAAAAAATAATTTTCTATTGTCGCAAATTTTAATTACGCCAGGGATTGCCTTTTCTATAGTAAATTATTCAAAAAATAATTTTCAACTGTCGCAAATTTTAATTACGCCAGGGATTGCCTTTTCTATAGTAAATTATTCAAAAATAATTATCTACTGTCGCAAATTTTAATTACGCCAGGGATTGCCTTTTCTATAGTAAATTATTCAAAAAATAATTTTCTACTGTCGCAAATTTTAATTACGCCAGGGATTGCCTTTTCTATAGTAAATTATTCAAAAAAATAATTTTCTACTGTCGCAAATTTTAATTACGCCGGGGATTGCCTTTTCTATAGTAAATTATTCAAAAAATAATTTTCTACTGTCGCAAATTTTAATTACGCCAGGGATTGCCTTTTCTATAGTAAATTATTCAAAAAATAATTTTTTACTGTCGCAAATTTTAATTGCGCTAGGGATTGCCTTTTCTATAGTAAATTATTCAAAAAATAATTTTCTACTGTCGCAAATTTTAATTACGCCAGGGATTGCCTTTTCTATAGTAAATTATTCAAAAAATAATTTTCAACTGTCGCAAATTTTAATTACGCCAGGGATTGCCTTTTCTATAGTAAATTATTCAAAAAATAATTATCTACTGTCGCAAATTTTAATTACGCCAGGGATTGCCTTTTCTATAGTAAATTATTCAAAAAATAATTTTCTACTGTCGCAAATTTTAATTACGCCAGGGATTGCCTTTTCTATAGTAAATTATTCAAAAAATAATTTTCTACTGTCGCAAATTTTAATTACGCCAGGGATTGCCATTTCTATAGTAAATTATTCAAAAAATAATTTTCTACTTTCGCAAATTTTAATTGCGCCAGTGATTGCCTTTTCTATAGTAAATTATTCAAAAAAAAATTTTTTTACTGTCACAAATTTTAATTACGCCAGGGATTGCCTTTTCTATAGTAAATTATTCAAAAAATAATTTTTTACTGTCGCAAGTTTTAATTACGCCAGCGATTGCCTTTTCTATAGTAAATTATTCAAAAAATAATTTTTTACTGTCGCAAATTTTAATTACGCCAGGGATTGCCTTTTCTATAGTAAATTATTCAAAAAATAATTTTCTACTGTCGCAAATTTTAATTACGCCAGGGAATGCCTTTTCTATAGTAAATTATTCAAAAAATAATTTTCAATTGTCGCAAATTTTAATTACGCCAGGGATTGTCTTTTCTATAGTAAATTATTCAAAAAATAATTTTTTACTGTCGCAAATTTTAATTACGCCAGGGATTGCCTTTTCTATAGTAAATTATTCAAAAAATAATTTTTTACTGTCGCAAATTTTAATTACGCCAGGGATTGCCTTTTCTATAGTAAAATTATTCAAAAAATAATTTTCTACTGTCGCAAATTTTAATTACGCCAGGGAATGCCTTTTCTATAGTAAATTATTCAAAAAATAATTTTCAATTGTCGCAAATTTTAATTACGCCAGGGATTGCCTTTTCTATAGTAAATTATTCAAAAAATAATTTTTTACTGTCGCAAATTTTAATTACGCCAGGGATTGCCTTTTCTATAGTAAATTACTCAAAAAATAATTTTCAACTGTCGCAAATTTTAAGTGCGCCAGGGATTGCCTTTTCTATAGTAAATTATTCAAAAAATAATTTTCAACTGTCGCAAATTTTAATTACGCCAGGGATTGCCTTTTCTATAGTAAATTATTCAAAAAATAATTTTTTACTGTCGCAAATTTTAATTACGCCAGGGATTGCCTTTTCTATAGTAAATTATTCAAAAAATAATTTTTTACTGTCGCAAATTTTAAATATCCCAGGTATTGCCATTTCTATAGTAAATTATTCAAAAAATACTTTTTTACTGTCGCAAATTTTAATTGCGGCAGGGATTGCCCTTTTCTATAGTAAATTATTCAAAAAATAATTTTTTACTGTCGCAAATTTTAAATACGCCAGGGATTGCCTTTTCTATAGTAAATTATTCAAAAAATAATTTTTTACTGTCGCAAATTTTAATTACGCCAGGGATTGCCTTTTCTATAGTAAATTATTCAAAAAATAATTTTCTACTGTTGCAAATTTTAATTGCGCCAGGGTTGCCTTTTCTATAGTAAATTATTCAAAAAATAATTTTATACTGTCGCAAATTTTAATTGCGCCATGACTTTTCTATAGTAAATTATTCAAAAAATGATTTTATACTGTCGCAAATTTTAATTACTCCAGGGATTGCCTTTTCTATAGTAAATTATTCAAAAAATAATTTTATACTGTCGCAAATTTTAATTACGCCAGGGATTGCCTTTTCTATAGTAAATTATCCAAAAATAATTTTCTACTGTCGCAAATTTTAATTACGCCAGGGATTGCCTTTTATATAGTAAATTATTCAAAACATAATTTTCAACTGTCGCAAATTTTAATTACGCCAGGGATTGCCTTTTCTATAGTAAATTATTCAAAATATAATTTCTTACTGTCGCAAATTTTAATTACGCCAGGGATTGCCTTTTCTATAGTAAATTATTCAAAAAATAATTTTCTACTGTCGCAAATTTTAATTACGCCAGGGATTGCCCTTTCTATAGTAAATTATTCAAAAAATAATTTTCAACTGTCGCAAATTTTAATTACGCCAGGGATTGCCTTTTCTATAGTAAATTATTCAAAAAATAATTTTTTACTGTCGCAAATTTTAATTACGCCAGGAATTGCCTTTTCTATAGTAAATTATTCAAAAAATAATTTTTTACTGTCGCAAATTTTAATTACGCCAGGGATTGCCTTTTCTATAGTAAATTATTCAAAAAATAATTTTCTACTGTCGCAAATTTTAATTACGCCAGGGATTGCCTTTTCTATAGTAAATTATTCAAAAAATAATTTTCTACTGTCGCAAATTTTAATTACGCCAGGGATTGCCTTTTCTATAGTAAATTATTCAAAAAATAATTTTTTACTGTCGCAAATTTTAATTACGCCAGGGATTGCCTTTTCTATAGTAAATTATTCAAAAAATAATTTTCAACTGTCGCAAATTTTAATTACGCCAGGGATTACCTTTTCTATAGGAAATTATTCAAAAAATAATTTTCAACTGTCGCAAATTTTAATTACGCCAGGGATTGCCTTTTCTATAGTAAATTATTCAAAAAATAATTTTTTACTGTCGCAAATTTTAATTACGCCGGGGATTGCCTTTTCTATAGTAAATTATTCAAAAAATAATTTTCAACTGTCGCAAATTTTAAGTGCGCCAGGGATTGCCTTTTCTATAGTAAATTATTCAAAAAATAATTTTCAACTGTCGCAAATTTTAATTACGCCAGGGATTGCCTTTTCTATAGTAAATTATTCAAAAAATAATTTTTTACTGTCGCAAATTTTAATTACGCCAGGGATTGCCTTTTCTATAGTAAATTATTCAAAAAATAATTTTTTACTGTCGCAAATTTTAAATATCCCAGGGATTGCCTTTTCTATAGTAAATTATTCAAAAAATAATTTTTTACTGTCGCAAATTTTAATTGCGCCAGGGATTGCCGTTTCTATAGTAAATTATTCAAAAAATAATTTTTTACTGTCGCAAATTTTAAATACGCCAGGGATTGCCTTTTCTATAGTAAATAATTCAAAAAATAATTTTTTACTGTCGAAAATTTTAATTACGCCAGGGATTGCCTTTTCTATAGTAAATTATTCAAAAAATAATTTTCTACTGTTGCAAATTTTAATTGCGCCAGGGATTGCCTTTTCTATAGTAAATTATTCAAAAAATAATTTTATACTGTCGCAAATTTTAATTGCGCCAGAGATTGCCTTTTCTATAGTAAATTATTCAAAAAATAATTTTATACTGTCGCAAATTTTAATTACGCTAGGGATTGCCTTTTCTATAGTAAATTATTCAAAAAATAATTTTCTACTGTTGCAAATTTTAATTACGCCAGGGATTGCCTTTTCTATAGTAAATTATTCAAAAAATAATTTTCTACTGTTGCAAATTTTAATTGCGCCAGGGATTGCCTTTTCTATAGTAAATTATTCAAAAACTAATTTTATACTGTCGCAAATTTTAATTACGCCAGGGACTGCCTTTTCTATAGTAAATTATTCAAAAAATAATTTTCTACTGTTGCAAATTTTAATTACGCCAGGGATTGCCTTTTCTATAGTAAAATATTCAAAAAATAATTTTCTACTGTCGCAAATTTTAATTACGCCAGGGATTGCCTTTTCTATAGTAAATTATTCAAAAAATAATTTTTTAATGTCGCAAATTTTAATTACGCCAGGGATTGCCTTTTCTATAGTAAATTATTCAAAAAATAATTTTTTACTGTCGCAAATTTTTAATTACGCCAGGGATTGCCTTTTCTATAGTAAATTATTCAAAAAATAATTTTCAACTGTCGCAAATTTTAATTGCGCCAGGGATTGCCTTTTCTAGAGTAAATTATTCAAAAAATAATTTTTTACTGTCGCAAATTTCAAATCCGCCAGGGATTGCCTTTTCTATAGTAAATTATTCAAAAAATAATTTTCAACTGTCGAAATTTTAATTACGCCAGGGATTGCCTTTTCTATAGTAAAATTATTCAAAAAATAATTTTCTACTGTCGCAAATTTTAATTACGCCAGGGATTGCCTTTTCTATAGTAAATTATTCAAAAAATAATTTTATACTGTCGCAAATTTTAATTACGCCAGGGATTGCCTTTTCTATAGTAAATTTTGAAAAAAATAATTTTTTACTGTCGCAAATTTTAAATACGCCAGGGATTGCCTTTTCTATAGTAAATTATTCAAAAAATAATTTTATACTGTCGCAAATTTTAATTACGCCAGGGTTTGCCTTTTCTATAGTAAATTATTCAAAAAATAATTTTATACTGTCGCAAATTTTTAATTACGCCAGGGATTGCCTTTTCTATAGTAAATTATTCAAAAAATAATTTTCTACTGTCGCAAATTTTAATTACGCCAGGGATTGCCTTTTCTATAGTAAATTATTTCAAAAAATAATTTTTTACTGTCGCAAATTTTAATTACGCCAGGGATTGCCTTTTCTATAGTAAATTATTCAAAAAATAATTTTTTACTGTCGCAAATTTTAAATATCCCAGGGATTGCCATTTCTATAGTAAATTATTCAAAAAATAATTTTTTACTGTCGCAAATTTTAATTGCGGCAGGGATTGCCTTTTCTATAGTAAATTATTCAAAAAATAATTTTTTACTGTCGCAAATTTTAAATACGCCAGGGATTGCCTTTTCTATAGTAAATTATTCAAAATATAATTTCTTACTGTCGCAAATTTTAATTACGCCAGGGATTGCCTTTTCTATAGTAAATTATTCAAAAAATAATTTTCTACTGTCGCAAATTTTAATTACGCCAGGGATTGCCTTTTCTATAGTAAATTATTCAAAAAATAATTTTCAACTGTCGCAAATTTTAATTACGCCAGGGATTGCCTTTTCTATAGTAAATTATCAAAAAAATAATTTTTTACTGTCGCAAATTTTAATTACGCCAGGGATTGCCTTTTCTATAGTAAATTAATTCAAAAAATAATTTTTTACTGTCGCAAATTTTAATTACGCCAGGGATTGCCTTTTCTATAGTAAATTATTCAAAAAATAATTTTCTACTGTCGCAAATTTTAATTACGCCAGGGATTGCCTTTTCTATAGTAAATTATTCAAAAAATAATTTTCTACTGTCGCAAATTTTAATTACGCCAGGGATTGCCTTTTCTATAGTAAATTATTCAAAAAATAATTTTTTACTGTCGCAAATTTTAATTACGCCAGGGATTGCCTTTTCTATAGTAAATTATTCAAAAAATAATTTTCAACTGTCGCAAATTTTAATTACGCCAGGGATTACCTTTTCTATAGGAAATTATTCAAAAAATAATTTTCAACTGTCGCAAATTTTAATTACGCCAGGGATTGCCTTTTCTATAGTAAATTATTCAAAAAATAATTTTTTACTGTCGCAAATTTTAATTACGCCGGGGATTGCCTTTTCTATAGTAAATTATTCAAAAAATAATTTTCAACTGTCGCAAATTTTAAGTGCGCCAGGGATTGCCTTTTCTATAGTAAATTATTCAAAAAATAATTTTCAACTGTCGCAAATTTTAATTACGCCAGGGATTGCCTTTTCTATAGTAAATTATTCAAAAACTAAATTTATACTGTCGCAAATTTTAATTACGCCAGGGACTGCCTTTTCTATAGTAAATTATTCAAAAAATAATTTTCTACTGTTGCAAATTTTAATTACGCCAGGGATTGCCTTTTCTATAGTAAAATATTCAAAAAATAATTTTCTACTGTCGCAAATTTTAATTACGCCAGGGATTGCCTTTTCTATAGTAAATTATTCAAAAAATAATTTTTTACTGTCGCAAATTTTAATTACGCCAGGGATTGCCTTTTCTATAGTAAATTATTCAAAAAATAATTTTCAACTGTCGCAAATTTTAATTGCGCCAGGGATTGCCTTTTCTATAGTAAATTATTCAAAAAATAATTTTTTACTGTCGCAAATTTCAAATCCGCCAGGGATTGCCTTTTCTATAGTAAATTATTCAAAAAATAATTTTCAACTGTCGCAAATTTTAATTACGCCAGGGATTGCCTTTTCTATAGTAAATTATTCAAAAAATAATTTTCTACTGTCGCAAATTTTAATTACGCCAGGGATTGCCTTTTCTATAGTAAACTATTCAAAAAATAATTTTATACTGTCGCAAATTTTAATCACGCCAGGGATTGCCTTTTCTATAGTAAATTTTGCAAAAAATAATTTTTTACTGTCCGCAAATTGTAAATACGCCAGGGATTGCCTTTTCTATAGTAAATTATTCAAAAAATAATTTTATACTGTCGCAAATTTTAATTACGCCAGGGTTTGCCTTTTCTATAGTAAATTATTCAAAAAATAATTTTATACTGTCGCAAATTTTAATTACGTCAGGGATTGCCTTTTCTATAGTAAATTATTCAAAAAATAATTTTCTACTGTCGCAAATTTTAATTACGCCAGGGATTGCCTTTTCTATAGTAAATTATTCAAAAAATAATTTTTTAATGTCGCAAATTTTAATTACGCCAGGGATTGCCATTTCTATAGTAAATTATTCAAAAAATAATTTTCAACTGTCGCAAATTTTAATTACGCCAGGGTTTGCCTTTTCTATAGTAAATTATTCAAAAAATAATTTTATACTGTCGCAAATTTTAATTACGCCAGGGACTGCCTTTTCTATAGTAAATTATTCAAAAAATAATTTTTGTACTGTCGCAAATTTTAATTACGCCAGGGATTGCCTTTTCTATAGTAAATTTTGCAAAAAATAATTTTTTACTGTCGCAAATTTTAAATACGCCAGGGATTGCCTTTTCTATAGTAAATTATTCAAAAAATAATTTTATACTGTCGCAAATTTTAATTACGCCAGGGACTGCCTTTTCTATAGTAAAATGATTCAAAAAATAATTTTCTACTGTTGCAAATTTTAATTACGCCAGGGATTGCCTTTTCTATAGTAAAATATTCAAAAAATAATTTATCTACTGTCGCAAATTTTAATTACGCCAGGGATTGCCTTTTCTATAGTACAATTATTCAAAAAATAATTTTCAACTGTCGCAAATTTTAATTACGCCAGGGATTGCCTTTTCTATAGTAAATTATTCAAAAAATTATTTTCTACTGTCGCAAATTTTAATTGCGCCAGGGGTTGCCTTTTCTATAGTAAATTATTCAAAAAAATAATTTTCAACTGTCGCAAATTTTAACTACGCCAGGGATTGCCTTTTCTATAGTAAATTTTTCAAAAAATAATTTTTTACTGTCGCAAATTTTAATTACGCCAGGGATTGCCTTTTCTATAGTAAATTATTCAGAAAATAATTTTTTACTGTCGCAAATTTTAAATACGCCAGGGATTGCCTTTTCTATAGTAAATTTCTCACAAATTAATTTTTTACTGTCGCAAATTTTAAATATCCCAGGGATTGCCTTTTCTATAGTAAATTATTCAAAAAATAATTTTATACTGTCGCAAATTTTAATTACGCCAGGGATTGCCTTTTCTATAGTAAATTATTCAAAAAATAATTTTTTACTGTCGCAAATTTAATTGCGCCAGGGATTGCCTTTTCTATAGTAAATTATTCAAAAAATAATTTTTTACTGTCGCAAATTTCAAATCCGCCAGGGATTGCCTTTTCTATAGTAAATTATTCAAAAAATAATTTTCAACTGTCGCAAATTTTAATTACGCCAGGGTTTGCCTTTTCTATAGTAAATTATTCAAAAAATAATTTTATACTGTCGCAAATTTTAATTACGCCAGGGACTGCCTTTTCTATAGTAAATTATTCAAAAAATAATTTTATACTGTCGCAAATTTTAATTACGCCAGGGATTGCCTTTTCTATAGTAAATTTTGCAAAAAATAATTTTTTACTGTCGCAAATTTTAAATACGCCAGGGATTGCCTTTTCTATAGTAAATTATTCAAAAAATAATTTTATACTGTCGCAAATTTTAATTACGCCAGGGACTGCCTTTTCTATAGTAAATTATTCAAAAAATAATTTTCTACTGTTGCAAATTTTAATTACGCCAGGGATTGCCTTTTCTATAGTAAAATATTCAAAAAATAATTTTCTACTGTCGCAAATTTTAATTACGCCAGGGATTGCCTTTTCTATAGTAAATTATTCAAAAAATAATTTTCAACTGTCGCAAATTTTAATTACGCCAGGGATTGCCTTTTCTATAGTAAAATTATTCAAAAAATAATTTTTTAATGTCGCAAATTTTAATTACGCCAGGGATTGCCTTTTCTATAGTAAATTATTCAAAAAATAATTTTCAACTGTCGCAAATTTTAATTACGCCAGGGATTGCCTTTTCTATAGTAAATTATTCAAAAAATAATTTTTTAATGTCGCAAATTTTAATTACGCCAGGGATTGCCTTTTCTATTGTAAATTATTCAAAAAATAATTTTCAACTGTCGCAAATTTTAATTACGCCAGGGTTTGCCTTTTCTATAGTAAATTATTCAAAAAATAATTTTATACTGTCGCAAATTTAAATTACGCCAGGGATTGCCTTTTCTATAGTAAATTATTCAAAAAATAATTTTATACTGTCGCAAATTTTAATTACGCCAGGGATTGCCTTTTCTATAGTAAAATATTCAAAAAATAATTTTCAACTGTCGCAAATTTTAAATACGCCAGGGATTGCCTTTTCTATAGTAAATTATTCAAAAAATAATTTTCTACTGTCGCAAATTTTAATTACGCCAGGGATTGCCTTTTCTATAGTAAAATTATTCAAAAAATAATTTTTTAATGTCGCAAATTTTAATTACGCCAGGGATTGCCTTTTCTATAGTAAATTATTCAAAAAATAATTTTCAACTGTCGCAAATTTTAATTACGCCAGGGTTTGCCTTTTCTATAGTAAATTATTCAAAAAATAATTTTATACTGTCACAAATTTTAATTACGCCAGGGACTGCCTTTTCTATAGTAAATTATTCAAAAAATAATTTTATACTGTCGCAAATTTTAATTACGCCAGGGATTGCCTTTTCTATAGTAAATTTTGCAAAAAATAATTTTTTTACTGTCGCAAATTTTAAATACGCCAGGGATTGCCTTTTCTATAGTAAATTATTCAAAAAATAATTTTATACTGTCGCAAATTTTAATTACGCCAGGGACTGCCTTTTCTATAGTAAATTATTCAAAAAAATAATTTTCTACTGTTGCAAATTTTGATTACGCCAGGGATTGCCTTTTCTATAGTAAATTATTCAAAAAATAATTTTTTAATGTCGCAAATTTTAATTACGCCAGGGATTGCCTTTTCTATAGTAAATTATTCAAAAAATAATTTTCAACTGTCGCAAATTTTAATTACGCCAGGGATTGCCTTTTCTATAGTAAATTATTCAAAAAATAATTTTTTAATGTCGCAAATTTTAATTACGCCAGGGATTGCCTTTTCTATTGTAAATTATTCAAAAAATAATTTTCAACTGTCGCAAATTTTAATTACGCCAGGGTTTGCCTTTTCTATAGTAAATTATTCAAAAAATAATTTTATACTGTCGCAAATTTTAATTACGCCAGGTATTGCCTTTTCTATAGTAAATTATTCAAAAAATAATTTTATACTGTCGCAAATTTTAATTACGCCAGGGATTGCCTTTTCTATAGTAAATTATTCAAAAAATAATTTTCAACTGTCGCAAATTTTAAATACGCCAGGGATTGCCTTTTCTATAGTAAATTATTCAAAAAATAATTTTCTACTGTCGCAAATTTTAATTACGCCAGGGATTGCCTTTTCTATAGTAAATTATTCAAAAAATAATTTTTTAATGTCGCAAATTTTAATTACGCCAGGGATTGCCTTTTCTATAGTAAATTATTCAAAAAATAATTTCAACTGTCGCAAATTTTAATTACGCCAGGGTTTGCCTTTTCTATAGTAAATTATTCAAAAATAATTTTATACTGTCGCAAATTTTAATTACGCCAGGGACTGCCTTTTCTATAGTAAAATTATTCAAAAAATAATTTTATACTGTCGCAAATTTTAATTACGCCAGGGATTGCCTTTTCTATAGTAAATTTTGCAAAAAATAATTTTTTACTGTCGCAAATTTTAAATACGCCAGGGATTGCCTTTTCTATAGTAAATTATTCAAAAAATAATTTTATACTGTCGCAAATTTTAATTACGCCAGGGACTGCCTTTTCTATAGTAAATTATTCAAAAAAATAATTTTCTACTGTTGCAAATTTTAATTACGCCAGGGATTGCCTTTTCTATAGTAAAATATTCAAAAAATAATTTTCTACTGTCGCAAATTTTAATTACGCCAGGGATTGCCTTTTCTATAGTAAATTATTCAAAAAATAATTTTTTAATGTCGCAAATTTTAATAACGCCAGGGATTGCCATTTCTATAGTAAATTATTCAAAAAATAATTTTCAACTGTCGCAAATTTTAATTACGCCAGGGTTTGCCTTTTCTATAGTAAATTATTCAAAAAATAATTTTATACTGTCGCAAATTTTAATTACGCCAGGGACTGCCTTTTCCATAGTAAATTATTCAAAAAATAATTTTATACTGTCGCAAATTTTAATTACGCCAGGGATTGCCTTTTCTATAGTAAATTTTGCAAAAAATAATTTTTTACTGTCGCAAATTTTAAATACGCCAGGGATTGCCTTTTCTATAGTAAATTATTCAAAAAATAATTTTATACTGTCGCAAATTTTAATTACGCCAGGGACTGCCTTTTCTATAGTAAATTATTCAAAAATAATTTTCTACTGTTGCAAATTTTAATTACGCCAGGATTTGCCTTTTCTATAGTAAAATATTCAAAAAATAATTTTCTACTGTCGCAAATTTTAATTACGCCAGGGATTGCCTTTTCTATAGTAAATTATTCAAAAAATAATTTTCAACTGTCGCAAATTTTAAATATCCCAGGGATTGCCTTTTCTATAGTAAATTATTCAAAAAATAATTTTATACTGTCGCAAATTTTAATTACGCCAGGGATTGCCTTTTCTATAGTAAATTATTCAAAAAATAATTTTCAACTGTCGCAAATTTTAATTGCGCCAGGATTGCCTTTTTCTATAGTAAATTATTCAAAAAAGAATTTTTTACTGTCGCAAATTTCAAATCCGCCAGGGATTGCCTTTTCTATAGTAAATTATTCAAAAAATAATTTTCAACTGTCGCAAATTTTAATTACGCCAGGGTTTGCCTTTTCTATAGTAAATTATTCAAAAAATAATTTTATACTGTCGCAAATTTTAATTACGCCAGGGACTGCCTTTTCTATAGTAAATTATTCAAAAAATAATTTTATACTGTCGCAAATTTTAATTACGCCAGGGATTGCCTTTTCTATAGTAAATTTTGCAAAAAATAATTTTTTACTGTCGCAAATTTTAAATACGCCAGGGATTGCCTTTTCTATAGTAAATTATTCAAAAAATAATTTTATACTGTCGCAAATTTTAATTACGCCAGGGACTGCCTTTTCTATAGTAAATTATTCAAAAAATAATTTTCTACTGTTGCAAATTTTAATTACGCCAGGGATTGCCTTTTCTATAGTAAAATATTCAAAAAATAATTTTCTACTGTCGCAAATTTTAATTACGCCAGGGATTGCCTTTTCTATAGTAAATTATTCAAAAAATAATTTTCAACTGTCGCAAATTTTAATTACGCCAGGGATTGCCTTTTCTATAGTAAATTATTCAAAAAATAATTTTTTAATGTCGCAAATTTTAATTACGCCAGGGATTGCCTTTTCTATAGTAAATAATTCAAAAAATAATTTTCAACTGTCGCAAATTTTAATTACGCCAGGGTTTGCCTTTTCTATAATAAATTATTCAAAAAATAATTTTATACTGTCGCAAATTTTAATTACGCCAGGGACTGCCTTTTCTATAGTAAATTATTCAAAAAATAATTTTATACTGTCGCAAATTTTAATTACGCCAGGGATTGCCTTTTCTATAGTAAATTTTGCAAAAAATAATTTTTTACTGTCGCAAATTTTAAATACGCCAGGGATTGCCTTTTCTATAGTAAATTATTCAAAAAATAATTTTATACTGTCGCAAATTTTAATTACGCCAGGGACTGCCTTTTCTATAGTAAATTATTCAAAAAATAATTTTCTACTGTTGTAAATTTAAATTACGCCAGGGATTGCCTTTTCTATAGTAAATTATTCAAAAAATAATTTGATACTGTCGCAAATTTTAATTACGCCAGGGATTGCCTTTTCTATAGTAAATTATTCAAAAAATAATTTTTTACTGTCGCAAATTTCAAATCCGCCAGGGATTGCCTTTTCTATAGTAAATTATTCAAAAAATAATTTTCAACTGTCGCAAATTTTAATTACGCCAGAGATTGCCTTTTCTATAGTAAATTATTCAAAAAATAATTTTCTACTGTCGCAAATTTTAATTACGCCAGGGATTGCCTTTTCTATAGTAAATTATTCAAAAAATAATTTTATACTGTCGCAAATTTTAATTACGCCAGGGATTGCCTTTTCTATAGTAAATTTTGCAAAAAATTATTTTTTACTGTCGCAAATTTTAAATACGCCAGGGATTGCCTTTTCTATAGTAAATTATTCAAAAAATAATTTTCAACTGTCGCAAATTTTAATTACGCCAGGGTTTGCCTTTTCTATAGTAAATTATTCAAAAAATAATTTTATACTGTCGCAAATTTTAATTACGCCAGGGACTGCCTTTTCTATAGTAAATTATTCAAAAAATAATTTTATACTGTCGCAAATTTTAATTACGCCAGGGATTGCCTTTTCTATAGTAAATTTTGCAAAAAATAATTTTTTACTGTCGCAAATTTTAAATACGCCAGGGATTGCCTTTTCTATAGTAAATTATTCAAAAAATAATTTTATACTGTCGCAAATTTTAATTACGCCAGGGACTGCCTTTTCTATAGTAAATTATTCAAAAAATAATTTTCTACTGTTGCAAATTTTAATTACGCCAGGGATTGCCTTTTCTATAGTAAAATATTCAAAAAATAATTTTCTACTGTCGCAAATTTTAATTACGCCAGGGACTGCCTTTTCTATAGTAAATTATTCAAAAAATAATTTTCTACTGTTGCAAATTTTAATTACGCCAGGGATTGCCTTTTCTATAGTAAAATATTCAAAAAATAATTTTCTACTGTCCCAAATTTTAATTACGGCAGGGATTGCCTTTTCTATAGTAAATTAGTCAAAAAATAATTTTTTAATGTCGCAAATTTTAATTACGCCAGGGATTGCCTTTTCTATAGTAAATTATTCAAAAAATAATTTTCAACTGTCGCAAATTTTAATTACGCCAGGGTTTGCCTTTTCTATAGTAAATTATTCAAAAAATAATTTTATACTGTCGCAAATTTTAATTACGCTAGGGACTGCCTTTTCTATAGTAAATTATTCAAAAAATAATTTTATACTGTCGCAAATTTTAATTACGCCAGGGATTGCCTTTTCTATAGTAAATTTTGCAAAAAATAATTTTTTACTGTCGCAAATTTTAAATACGCCAGGGATTGCCTTTTCTATAGTAAATTATTCAAAAAATAATTTTATACTGTCGCAAATTTTAATTACGCCAGGGACTGCCTTTTTCTATAGTAAATTATTCAAAAAATAATTTTCTACTGTTGCAAATTTTAATTACGCCAGGGATTGCCTTTTCTATAGTAAAATATTCAAAAAATAATTTTCTACTGTCGCAAATTTTAAATACGCCAGGGATTGCCTTTTCTATAGTAAATTATTCAAAAATAATTTTATACTGTCGCAAATTTTAATTACGCCAGGGACTGCCTTTTCTATAGTAAATTATTCAAAAAATAATTTTCTACTGTTGCAAATTTTAATTACGCCAGGGATTGCCTTTTCTATAGTAAAATATTCAAAAAATAATTTTCTACTGTCGCAAATTTTAATTACGCTAGGGACTGCCTTTTCTATAGTAAATTATTCAAAAAATAATTTTATACTGTCGCAAATTTTAATTAGGCCAGGGATTGCCTTTTCTATAGTAAATTAGTCAAAAAATAATTTTTAATGTCGCAAATTTTAATTACGCCAGGGAATGCCTTTTCTATAGTAAATTATTCAAAAAATAATTTTCAACTGTCGCAAATTTTAATTACGCCAGGGTTTGCCTTTTCTATAGTAAATTATTCAAAAATAATTTTATACTGTCGCAAATTTTAATTACGCTAGGACTGCCTTTTCTATAGTAAATTATTCAAAAAATAATTTTATACTGTCGCAAATTTTAATTACGCCAGGGATTGCCTTTTCTATAGTAAATTTTGCAAAAAATAATTTTTTACTGTCGCAAATTTTAAATACGCCAGGGATTGCCTTTTCTATAGTAAATTATTCAAAAAATAATTTTATACTGTCGCAAATTTTAATTACGCCAGGGACTGCCTTTTCTATAGTAAATTATTCAAAAAATAATTTTCTACTGTTGCAAGTTTTAATTACGCCAGGGATTGCCTTTTCTATAGTAAATTTTGCAAAAAATAATTTTTTACTGTCGCAAATTTTAAATACGCCAGGGATTGCCTTTTCTATAGTAAAATTATTCAAAAAATAATTTTATACTGTCGCAAATTTTAATTACGCCAGGGACTGCCTTTTCTATAGTAAATTATTCAAAAATAATTTTCTACTGTTGCAAATTTTAATTACGCCAGGGATTGCCTTTTCTATAGTAAAATATTCAAAAAATAATTTTTCTACTGTCGCAAATTTTAATTACGCTAGGGACTGCCTTTTCTATAGTAAATTATTCAAAAATAATTTTATACTGTCGCAAATTTTAATTACGCCAGGGACTGCCTTTTCTATAGTAAAATATTCAAAAAATAATTTTCTACTGTCGCAAATTTTAATTACGCCAGGGATTGCCTTTTCTATAGTAAATTAGTCAAAAAATAATTTTTTAATGTCGCAAATTTTAATTACGCCAGGGATTGCCTTTTCTAAAGTAAATTATTCAAAAAATAATTTTCAACTGTCGCAAATTTTAATTACGCCAGGGTTTGCCTTTTCTATAGTAAATTATTCAAAAAATAATTTTATAATGTCGCAAATTTTAATTACGCTAGGGACTGCCTTTTCTATAGTAAATTATTCAAAAAATAATTTTATACTGTCGCAAATTTTAATTACGCCAGGGATTGCCTTTTCTATAGTAAATTTGCAAAAAAATAATTTTTTACTGTCGCAAATTTTAAATACGCCAGGGATTGCCTTTTCTATAGTAAATTATTCAAAAAATAATTTTATACTGTCGCAAATTTTAATTACGCCAGGGACTGCCTTTTCTATAGTAAATTATTCAAAAATAATTTTATACTGTCGCAAATTTTAATTACGCCAGGGATTGCCTTTTCTATAGTAAATTTTGCAAAAAATAATTTTTTACTGTCGCAAATTTTAAATACGCCAGGGATTGCCTTTTCTATAGTAAATTATTCAAAAAATAATTTTATACTGTCGCAAATTTTAATTACGCCAGGGACTGCCTTTTCTATAGTAAATTATTCAAAAAATAATTTTCTACTGTTGCAAATTTTAATTACGCCAGGGATTGCCTTTTCTATAGTAAAATATTCAAAAAATAATTTTCTACTGTCGCAAATTTTAATTACGCAGAGATTGCCTTTTCTATAGTAAATTATTCAAAAAATAATTTTATACTGTCGCAAATTTTAATTACGCCAGGGATTGCCTTTTCTATAGTAAATTATTCAAAAAATAATTTTATACTGTCGCAAATTTTAATTACGCCAGGGGACTGCCTTTTCTATAGTAAATTATTCAAAAAATAATTTTATACTGTCGCAAATTTTAATTACGCCAGGGATTGCCTTTTCTATAGTAAATTTGCAAAAAATAATTTTTTACTGTCGCAAATTTTAAATACGCCAGGGATTGCCTTTTCTATAGTAAATTATTCAAAAAATAATTTTATACTGTCGCAAATTTTAATTACGCCAGGGACTGCCTTTTCTATAGTAAATTATTCAAAAAATAATTTTCTACTGTTGCAAATTTTAATTACGCCAGGGATTGCCTTTTCTATAGTAAAATATTCAAAAAATAATTTTCTACTGTCGCAAATTTTAATTACGCCAGGGATTGCCTTTTCTATAGTAAATTATTCAAAAAATAATTTTCAACTGTCGCAAATTTTAATTACGCCAGGGATTGCCTTTTCTATAGTAAATTATTCAAAAAATAATTTTTTAATGTCGCAAATTTTAATTACGCCAGGGATTGCCTTTTCTATAGTAAATTATTCAAAAAATAATTTTCAACTGTCGCAAATTTTAATTACGCCAGGGTTTGCCTTTTCTATAGTAAATTATTCAAAAAATAATTTTATACTGTCGCAAATTTTAATTACACCAGGGACTGCCTTTTCTATAGTAAATTATTCAAAAAATAATTTTATACTGTCGCAAATTTTAATTACGCCAGGGATTGCCTTTTCTATAGTAAATTTTGCAAAAAATAATTTTTTACTGTCGCAAATTTTAAATACGCCAGGGATTGCCTTTTCTATAGTAAATTATTCAAAAAATAATTTTATACTGTCGCAAATTTTAATTACGCCAGGGACTGCCTTTTCTATAGTAAATTATTCAAAAAATAATTTTCTACTGTTGCAAATTTTAATTACGCCAGGGATTGCCTTTTCTATAGTAAAATATTCAAAAAATAATTTTCTACTGTCGCAAATTTTAATTACGCCAGGGATTGCCTTTTCTATAGTAAATTATTCAAAAAATAACTTTCAACTGTCGCAAATTTTAATTACGCCAGGGATTGCCTTTTCTATAGTAAATTATTCAAAAAATTATTTTCTACTGTCGCAAATTTTAATTGCGCCAGGGGTTGTCTTTTCTATAGTAAATTATTCAAAAAATAATTTTCAACTGTCGCAAATTTTAATTACGCCAGGAATTGCCTTTTCTATAGTAAATTTTTCAAAAAATAATTTTTTACTGTCGCAAATTTTAATTACGCCAGGGATTGCCTTTTCTATAGTAAATTATTCAGAAAATAATTTTTTACTGTCGCATATTTTAAATACGCCAGGGATTGCCTTTTCTATAGTAAATTTCTCACAAATTAATTTTTTACTGTCGCAAATTTTAAATATCCCAGGGATTGCCTTTTCTATAGTAAATTATTCAAAAAATAATTTTATACTGTCGCAAATTTTAATTACGACAGGGATTGCCTTTTCTATAGTAAATTATTCAAAAAATAATTTTCAACTGTCGCAAATTTTAATTGCGCCAGGGATTGCCTTTTCTATAGTAAATTATTCAAAAAATAATTTTTTACTGTCGCAAATTTCAAATCCGCCAGGAATTGCCTTTTCTATAGTAAATTATTCAAAAAATAATTTTCAACTGTCGCAAATTTTAATTACGCCAGAGATTGCCTTTTCTATAGTAAATTATTCAAAATATAATTTTCTACTGTCGCAAATTTTAATTACGCCAGGGATTGCCTTTTCTATAGTAAATTATTCAAAAATAATTTTATACTGTCGCAAATTTTAATTACGCCAGGGATTGCCTTTTCTATAGTAAATTTTGCAAAAAATAATTTTTTACTGTCGCAAATTTTAAATACGCCAGGGATTGCCTTTTCTATAGTAAATTATTCAAAAAATAATTTTATACTGTCGCAAATTTTAATTACGCCAGGGATTGCCTTTTCTATAGTAAATTATTCAAAAAATAATTTTCAACTGTCGCAAATTTTAAATACGCCAGGGATTGCCTTTTCTATAGTAAATTATTCAAAAAATAATTTTCTACTGTCGCAAATTTTAATTACGCCAGGGATTGCCTTTTCTATAGTAAATTATTCAAAAAATAATTTTTTAATGTCGCAAATTTTAATTACGCCAGGGATTGCCTTTTCTATAGTAAATTATTCAAAAAATAATTTTCAACTGTCGCAAATTTTAATTACCCCAGGGTTTGCCTTTTCTATAGTAAATTATTCAAAAAATAATTTTATACTGTCGCAAATTTTAATTACGCCAGGGACTGCCTTTTCTATAGTAAATTATTCAAAAAATAATTTTCAACTGTCGCAAATTTTAATTACGCCAGGGTTTGCCTTTTCTATAGTAAATTATTCAAAAAATAATTTTCTACTGTCGCAAATTTTAATTACGCCAGGGATTGCCTTTTCTATAGTAAATTATTCAAAAAATAATTTTCTACTGTCGCAAATTTTAATTACGCCAGGGATTGCCTTTTCTATAGTAAATTATTCAAAAAATAATTTTTTAATGTCGCAAATTTTAATTACGCCAGGGATTGCCTTTTCTATAGTAAATTATTCAAAAAATAATTTTCAACTGTCGCAAATTTTAATTACCCCAGGGTTTGCCTTTTCTATAGTAAATTATTCAAAAAATAATTTTCTACTGTCGCAAATTTTAATTACGCCAGGGATTGCCTTTTCTATAGTAAATTATTCAAAAAATAATTTTCAACTGTCGCAAATTTTAATTACGCCAGGGTTTGCCTTTTCTATAGTAAATTATTCAAAAAATAATTTTCTACTGTCGCAAATTTTAATTACGCCAGGGATTGCCTTTTCTATAGTAAATTATTCAAAAAATAATTTTCAACTGTCGCAAATTTTAAATACGCCAGGGATTGCCTTTTCTATAGTAAATTATTCAAAAAATAATTTTCTACTGTCGCAAATTTTAATTACGCCAGGGATTGCCTTTTCTACAGTAAATTATTCAAAAAATAATTTTTTAATGTCGCAAATTTTAATTACGCCAGGGATTGCCTTTTCTATAGTAAATTATTCAGAAAATAATTTTCAACTGTCGCAAATTTTAATTACGCCAGGGTTTGCCTTTTCTATAGTAAATTATTCAAAAAATAATTTTATACTGTCGCAAATTTTAATTACGCCAGGGACTGCCTTTTCTATAGTAAATTATTCAAAAAATAATTTTATATTGTCGCAAATTTTAATTACGCCAGGGATTGCCTTTTCTATAGTAAATTTTGCAAAAAATACTTTTTTACTGTCGCAAATTTTAAATACGCCAGGGATTGCCTTTTCTATAGTAAATTATTCAAAAAATAATTTTATACTGTCGCAAATTTTAATTACGCCAGGGACTGCCTTTTCTATAGTAAATTATTCAAAAAATAATTTTCTACTGTTGCAAATTTTAATTACGCCAGGGATTGCCTTTTCTATAGTAAAATATTCAAAAAATAATTTTCTACTGTCGCAAATTTTAATTACGCCAGGGATTGCCTTTTCTATAGTAAATTATTCAAAAAATAATTTTATACTGTCGCAAATTTTAATTACGCCAGGGATTGCCTTTTCTATAGTAAATTTTGCAAAAAATAATTTTTTACTGTCGCAAATTTTAAATACGCCAGGAATTGCCTTTTCTATAGTAAATTATTCAAAAAATAATTTTATACTGTCGCAAATTTTAATTACGCCAGGGACTGCCTTTTCTATAGTAAATTATTCAAAAAATAATTTTCTACTGTTGCAAATTTTAATTACGCCAGGGATTGCCTTTTCTATAGTAAATTATTCGAAAAATAATTTTCTACTGTCGCAAATTTTAATTGCGCCAGGGATTGCCTTTTCTATAGTAAATTATTCAAAAAATTATTTTCTACTGTCGCAAATTTTAATTGCGCCAGGGGTTGCCTTTTCTATAGTAAATTATTCAAAAAATAATTTTCAACTGTCGCAAATTTTAATTACGCCAGGGATTGCCTTTTCTATAGTAAATTTTTCAAAAAATAATTTTTTACTGTTGCAAATTTTAATTACGCCAGGGATTGCCTTTTCTATAGTAAATTATTCAGAAAATAATTTTTTACTGTCGCAAATTTTAAATACGCCAGGGATTGCCTTTTCTATAGTAAATTTCTCACAAATTAATTTTTTACTGTCGCAAATTTTAAATATCCCAGGGATTGCCTTTTCTATAGTAAATTATTCAAATAATAATTTTATACTGTCGCAAATTTTAATTACGCCAGGGATTGCCTTTTCTATAGTAAATTATTCAAAAAATAATTTTCAACTGTCGCAAATTTTAAATACGCCAGGGATTGCCTTTTCTATAGTAAATTATTCAAAAAATAATTTTCTACTGTCGCAAATTTTAATTACGCCAGGGATTGCCTTTTCTATAGTAAATTATTCAAAAAATAATTTTCTACTGTTGCAAATTTTAATTACGCCAGGGATTGCCTTTTCTATAGTAAATTATTCGAAAAATAATTTTCTACTGTCGCAAATTTTAATTGCGCCAGGGATTGCCTTTTCTATAGTAAATTATTCAAAAAATTATTTTCTACTGTCGCAAATTTTAATTGCGCCAGGGGTTGCCTTTACTATAGTAAATTATTCAAAAAATAATTTTCAACTGTAGCAAATTTTAATTACGCCAGGGATTGCCTTTTCTATAGTAAATTTTTCAAAAAATAATTTTTTACTGTCGCAAATTTTAATTACGCCAGGGATTGCCTTTTCTATAGTAAATTATTCAGAAAATAATTTTTTACTGTTGCAAATTTTAAATACGCCAGGGATTGCCTTTTCTATAGTAAATTTCTCACAAATTAATTTTTTACTGTCGCAAATTTTAAATATCCCAGGGATTGCCTTTTCTATAGTAAATTATTCAAAAAATAATTTTATACTGTGTCAAATTTTAATTACGCCAGGGATTGCCTTTTCTATAGTAAATTATTCAAAAAATAATTTTCAACTGTCGCAAATTTTAATTGCGCCAGGGATTGCCGTTTCTATAGTAAATTATTCAAAAAATAATTTTTTACTGTCGCAAATTTCAAATCCGCCAGGGATTGCCTTTTCTATAGTAAATTATTCAAAAAATAATTTTCAACTGTCGCAAATTTTAATTACGCCAGGGATTGCCTTTTCTATAGTAAATTATTCAAAAAATAATTTTCTACTGTCGCAAATTTTAATTACGCCAGGGATTGCCTTTTCTATAGTAAATTATTCAAAAAATAATTTTATACTGTCGCAAATTTTAATTACGCTAGGGATTGCCTTTTCTATAGTAAATTTTGCAAAAAATAATTTTTTACTGTCGCAAATTTTAAATACGCCAGGGATTGCCTTTTCTATAGTAAATTATTCAAAAAATAATTTTATACTGTCGCAAATTTTAATTACGCCAGGGATTGCCTTTTCTATAGTAAATTATTCAAAAAATAATTTTCAACTGTCGAAAATTTTAATTACGCCAGGGTTTGCTTTTTCTATAGTAAATTATTCAAAAAATAATTTTATACTGTCGCAAATTTTAATTACGCCAGGGACTGCCTTTTCTATAGTAAATTATTCAAAAAATAATTTTATACTGTCGCAAATTTTAATTACGCCAGGGATTGCCTTTTCTATAGTAAATTATTCAAAAAATAATTTTCAACTGTCGCAAATTTTAATTACGCCAGGGATTGCCTTTTCTATAGTAAATTATTCAAAAAATAATTTTTTAATGTCGCAAATTTTAATTACGCCAGGGATTGCCTTTTCTATAGTAAATTATTCAAAAAATAATTTTCAACTGTCGCAAATTTTAATTACGCCAGGGTTTGCCTTTTCTATAGTAAATTATTCAAAAAATAATTTTATACTGTCGCAAATTTTAATTACGCCAGGGACTGCCTTTTCTATAGTAAATTATTCAAAAAATAATTTTATACTGTCGCAAATTTTAAATACGCCAGGGATTGCCTTTTCTATAGTAAATTTTGCAAAAAATAATTTTTTACTGTCGCAAATTTTAAATACGCCAGGGATTGCCTTTTCTATAGTAAATTATTCAAAAAATAATTTTATACTGTCGCAAATTTTAATTACGCCAGGGACTGCCTTTTCTATAGTAAATTATTCAAAAAATAATTTTCTACTGTTGCAAATTTTAATTACGCCAGGGATTGCCTTTTCTATAGTAAAATATTCAAAAAATAATTTTCTACTGTCGCAAATTTTAATTACGCCAGGGATTGCCTTTTCTATAGTAAATTATTCAAAAAATAATTTTCAACTGTCGCAAATTTTAATTACGCCAGGGATTGCCTTTTCTATAGTAAATTATTCAAAAAATTATTTTCTACTGTCGCAAATTTTAATTGCGCCAGGGGTTGCCTTTTCTATAGTAAATTATTCAAAAAATAATTTTCAACTGTCGCAAATTTTAATTACGCCAGGGATTGCCTTTTCTATAGTAAATTTTTCAAAAAATAATTTTTTACTGTCGCAAATTTTAATTACGCCAGGGATTGCCTTTTCTATAGTAAATTATTCGGAAAATAATTTTTTACTGTCGCAAATTTTAAATACGCCAGGGATTGCCTTTTCTATAGTAAATTTCTCACAAATTAATTTTTTACTGTCGCAAATTTTAAATATCCCAGGGATTGCCTTTTCTATAGTAAATTATTCAAAAAATAATCTTATACTGTCGCAAATTTTAATTACGCCAGGGATTGCCTTTTCTATAGTAAATTATTCAAAAAATAATTTTCAACTGTCGCAAATTTTAATTGCGCCAGGGATTGCCTTTTCTATAGTAAATTATTCAAAAAATAATTTTTTACTGTCGCAAATTTCAAATCCGCCAGGGATTGCCTTTTCTATAGTAAATTATTCAAAAAATAATTTTCAACTGTCGCAAATTTTAATTACGCCAGGGATTGCCTTTTCTAAAGTAAATTATTCAAAAAATAATTTTCTACTGTCGCAAATTTTAATTACGCCAGGGATTGCCTTTCTATAGTAAATTATTTAAAAAATAATTTAAACTGTCGCAAATTTTAATTACGCAAGGGATTGCCTTTTCTATAGTAAATTTTGCAAAAAATTATTTTTTACTGTCGCAAATTTTAAATACGCCAGGGATTGCCTTTTCTATAGTAAATTATTCAAAAAATAATTTTATACTGTCGCAAATTTTAATTACGCCAGGGATTGCCTTTTCTATAGTAAATTATTCAAAAAATAATTTTCAACTGTCGCAAATTTTAAATACGCCAGGGATTGCCTTTTCTATAGTAAATTATTCAAAAAATAATTTTCTACTGTCGCAAATTTTAATTACGCCAGGGATTGCCTTTTCTATAGTAAATTATTCAAAAAATAATTTTTTAATGTCGCAAATTTTAATTACGCCAGGGATTGCCTTTTCTATAGTAAATTTTGCAAAAAATAATTTTTTACTGTCGCAAATTTTAAATACGCCAGGGATTGCCTTTTCTATAGTAAATTATTCAAAAAATAATTTTATACTGTCGCAAATTTTAATTACGCCAGGGACTGCCTTTTCTATAGTAAATTATTCAAAAAATAATTTTCTACTGTTGCAAATTTTAATTACGCCAGGGATTGCCTTTTCTATAGTAAATTATTCGAAAAATAATTTTCTACTGTCGCAAATTTTAATTGCGCCAGGGATTGCCTTTTCTATAGTAAATTATTCAAAAAATTATTTTCTATTGTCGCAAATTTTAATTGCGCCAGGGGTTGCCTTTTCTATAGTAAATTATTCAAAAAATAATTTTCAACTGTCGCAAATTTTAATTACGCCAGGGATTGCCTTTTCTATAGTAAATTTTTCAAAAAATAATTTTTTACTGTCGCAAATTTTAATTACGCCAGGGATTGCCTTTTCTATAGTAAATTATTCAGAAAATAATTTTTTACTGTCGCAAATTTTAAATACGCCAGGGATTGCCTTTTCTATAGTAAATTTCTCACAAATTAATTTTTTACTGTCGCAAATTTTAAATATCCCAGGGATTGCCTTTTCTATAGTAAATTATTCAAAAAATAATTTTATACTGTCGCAAATTTTAATTACGCCAGGGATTGCCTTTTCTATAGTAAATTATTCAAAAAATAATTTTCAACTGTCGCAAATTTTAAATACGCCTGGGATTGCCTTTTCTATAGTAAATTATTCAAAAAATAATTTTCTACTGTCGCAAATTTTAATTACGCTAGGGATTGCCTTTTCTATAGTAAATTATTCAAAAAATAATTTTCTACTGTCGCAAATTTTAATTGCGCCAGGGATTGCCTTTTCTATAGTAAATTATTCAAAAAATAATTTTTTACTGTCGCAAATTTCAAATCCGCCAGGGATTGCCTTTTCTATAGTAAATTATTCAAAAAATAATTTTCAACTGTCGCAAATTTTAATTACGCCAGGGATTGCCTTTTCTATAGTAAATTATTCAAAAAATAATTTTCTACTGTCGCAAATTTTAATTACGCCAGGGATTGCCTTTTCTATAGTAAATTATTCAAAAAATAATTTTATACTGTCGCAAATTTTAATTACGCCAGGGATTGCCTTTTCTATAGTAAATTTTGCAAAAAATAATTTTTTACTGTCGCAAATTTTAAATACGCCAGGGATTGCCTTTTCTATAGTAAATTATTCAAAAAATAATTTTATACTGTCGCAAATTTTAATTACGCCAGGGATTGCCTTTTCTATAGTAAATTATTCAAAAAATAATTTTCAACTGTCGCAAATTTTAAATACGCCAGGGATTGCCTTTTCTATAGTAAATTATTCAAAAAATAATTTTCTACTGTCGCAAATTTTAATTACGCCAGGGATTGCCTTTTCTATAGTAAATTATTCAAAAAATAATTTTTTACTGTCGCAAATTTCAAATCCGCCAGGGATTGCCTTTTCTATAGTAAATTATTCAAAAAATAATTTTCAACTGTCGCAAATTTTAATTACGCCAGGGATTGCCTTTTCTATAGTAAATTATTCAAAAAATAATTTTCTACTGTCGCAAATTTTAATTACGCCAGGGATTGCCTTTTCTATAGTAAATTTTTCAAAAAATAATTTTTTACTGTCGCAAATTTTAATTACGCCAGGGATTGCCTTTTCTATAGTAAATTATTCAGAAAATAATTTTTTACTGTCGCAAATTTTAAATACGCCAGGGATTGCCTTTTCTATAGTAAATTTCTCACAAATTAATTTTTTACTGTCGCAAATTTTAAATATCCCAAGGATTGCCTTTTCTATAGTAAATTATTCAAAAAATAATTTTATACTGTCGCAAATTTTAATTACGCCAGGGATTGCCTTTTCTATAGTAAATTATTCAAAAAATAATTTTCAACTGTCGCAAATTTTAAATACGCCAGGGATTGCCTTTTCTATAGTAAATTATTCAAAAAATAATTTTCTACTGTCGCAAATTTTAATTACGCTAGGGATTGCCTTTTCTATAGTAAATTATTCAAAAAATAATTTTCTACTGTCGCAAATTTTAATTGCGCCAGGGATTGCCTTTTCTATAGTAAATTATTCAAAAAATAATTTTTTACTGTCGCAAATTTCAAATCCGCCAGGGATTGCCTTTTCTATAGTAAATTATTCAAAAAATAATTTTCAACTGTCGCAAATTTTAATTACGCCAGGGATTGCCTTTTCTATAGTAAATTATTCAAAAAATAATTTTCTACTGTCGCAAATTTTAATTACGCCAGGGATTGCCTTTTCTATAGCAAATTATTCAAAAAATAATTTTATACTGTCGCAAATTTTAATTACGCCAGGGATTGCCTTTTCTATAGTAAATTTTGCAAAAAATAATTTTTTACTGTCGCAAATTTTAAATACGCCAGGGATTGCCTTTTCTATAGTAAATTATTCAAAAAATAATTTTATACTGTCGCAAATTTTAATTACGCCAGGGATTGCCTTTTCTATAGTAAATTATTCAAAAAATAATTTTCAACTGTCGCAAATTTTAAATACGCCAGGGATTGCCTTTTCTATAGTAAATTATTCAAAAAATAATTTTCTACTGTCGCAAATTTTAATTACGCCAGGGATTGCCTTTTCTATAGTAAATTATTCAAAAAATAATTTTTTAATGTCGCAAATTTTAATTACGCCAGGGATTGCCTTTTCTATAGTAAATTATTCAAAAAATAATTTTCAACTGTCGCAAATTTTAATTACGCCAGGGATTGCCTTTTCTATAGTAAATTTCTCACAAATTAATTTTTTACTGTCGCAAATTTTAAATATCCCAGGGATTGCCTTTTCTATAGTAAATTATTCAAAAAATAATTTTATACTGTGTCAAATTTTAATTACGCCAGGGATTGCCTTTTCTATAGTAAATTATTCAAAAAATAATTTTCAACTGTCGCAAATTTTAATTGCGCCAGGGATTGCCGTTTCTATAGTAAATTATTCAAAAAATAATTTTTTACTGTCGCAAATTTTAATTACGCCAGGGATTGCCTTTTCTATAGTAAATTATTCAAAAAATAATTTTTTAATGTCGCAAATTTTAATTACGCCAGGGATTGCCTTTTCTATAGTAAATTATTCAAAAAATAATTTTCAACTGTCGCAAATTTTAATTACGCCAGGGTTTGCCTTTTCTATAGTAAATTATTCAAAAAATAATTTTATACTGTCGCAAATTTTAATTACGCCAGGGACTGCCTTTTCTATAGTAAATTATTCAAAAAATAATTTTATACTGTCGCAAATTTTAATTACGCCAGGGATTGCCTTTTCTATAGTAAATTTTGCAAAAAATAATTTTTTACTGTCGCAAATTTTAAATACGCCAGGGATTGCCTTTTCTATAGTAAATTATTCAAAAAATAATTTTATACTGTCGCAAATTTTAATTACGCCAGGGACTGCCTTTTCTATAGTAAATTATTCAAAAAATAATTTTCTACTGTTGCAAATTTTAATTACGCCAGGGATTGCCTTTTCTATAGTAAAATATTCAAAAAATAATTTTCTACTGTCGCAAATTTTAATTACGCCAGGGATTGCCTTTTCTATAGTAAATTATTCAAAAAATAATTTTCAACTGTCGCAAATTTTAATTACGCCAGGGATTGCCTTTTCTATAGTAAATTATTCAAAAAATTATTTTCTACTGTCGCAAATTTTAATTGCGCCAGGGGTTGCCTTTTCTATAGTAAATTATTCAAAAAATAATTTTCAACTGTCGCAAATTTTAATTACGCCAGGGATTGCCTTTTCTATAGTAAATTTTTCAAAAAATAATTTTTTACTGTCGCAAATTTTAATTACGCCAGGGATTGCCTTTTCTATAGTAAATTATTCGGAAAATAATTTTTTACTGTCGCAAATTTTAAATACGCCAGGGATTGCCTTTTCTATAGTAAATTTCTCACAAATTAATTTTTTACTTTCGCAAATTTTAAATATCCCAGGGATTGCCTTTTCTATAGTAAATTATTCAAAAAATAATCTTATACTGTCGCAAATTTTAATTACGCCAGGGATTGCCTTTTCTATAGTAAATTATTCAAAAAATAATTTTCAACTGTCGCAAATTTTAATTGCGCCAGGGATTGCCTTTTCTATAGTAAATTATTCAAAAAATAATTTTTTACTGTCGCAAATTTCAAATCCGCCAGGGATTGCCTTTTCTATAGTAAATTATTCAAAAAATAATTTTCAACTGTCGCAAATTTTAATTACGCCAGGGATTGCCTTTTCTAAAGTAAATTATTCAAAAAATAATTTTCTACTGTCGCAAATTTTAATTACGCCAGGGATTGCCTTTCTATAGTAAATTATTTAAAAAATAATTTAAACTGTCGCAAATTTTAATTACGCAAGGGATTGCCTTTTCTATAGTAAATTTTGCAAAAAATTATTTTTTACTGTCGCAAATTTTAAATACGCCAGGGATTGCCTTTTCTATAGTAAATTATTCAAAAAATAATTTTATACTGTCGCAAATTTTAATTACGCCAGGGATTGCCTTTTCTATAGTAAATTATTCAAAAAATAATTTTCAACTGTCGCAAATTTTAAATACGCCAGGGATTGCCTTTTCTATAGTAAATTATTCAAAAAATAATTTTCTACTGTCGCAAATTTTAATTACGCCAGGGATTGCCTTTTCTATAGTAAATTATTCAAAAAATAATTTTTTAATGTCGCAAATTTTAATTACGCCAGGGATTGCCTTTTCTATAGTAAATTTTGCAAAAAATAATTTTTTACTGTCGCAAATTTTAAATACGCCAGGGATTGCCTTTTCTATAGTAAATTATTCAAAAAATAATTTTATACTGTCGCAAATTTTAATTACGCCAGGGACTGCCTTTTCTATAGTAAATTATTCAAAAAATAATTTTCTACTGTTGCAAATTTTAATTACGCCAGGGATTGCCTTTTCTATAGTAAATTATTCGAAAAATAATTTTCTACTGTCGCAAATTTTAATTGCGCCAGGGATTGCCTTTTCTATAGTAAATTATTCAAAAAATTATTTTCTATTGTCGCAAATTTTAATTGCGCCAGGGGTTGCCTATTCTATAGTAAATTATTCAAAAAATAATTTTCAACTGTCGCAAATTTTAATTACGCCAGGGATTGCCTTTTCTATAGTAAATTTTTCAAAAAATAATTTTTTACTGTCGCAAATTTTAATTACGCCAGGGATTGCCTTTTCTATAGTAAATTATTCAGAAAATAATTTTTTACTGTCGCAAATTTTAAATACGCCAGGGATTGCCTTTTCTATAGTAAATTTCTCACAAATTAATTTTTTACTGTCGCAAATTTTAAATATCCCAGGGATTGCCTTTTCTATAGTAAATTATTCAAAAAATAATTTTATACTGTCGCAAATTTTAATTACGCCAGGGATTGCCTTTTCTATAGTAAATTATTCAAAAAATAATTTTCAACTGTCGCAAATTTTAAATACGCCTGGGATTGCCTTTTCTATAGTAAATTATTCAAAAAATAATTTTCTACTGTCGCAAATTTTAATTACGCTAGGGATTGCCTTTTCTATAGTAAATTATTCAAAAAATAATTTTCTACTGTCGCAAATTTTAATTGCGCCAGGGATTGCCTTTTCTATAGTAAATTATTCAAAAAATAATTTTTTACTGTCGCAAATTTCAAATCCGCCAGGGATTGCCTTTTCTATAGTAAATTATTCAAAAAATAATTTTCAACTGTCGCAAATTTTAATTACGCCAGGGATTGCCTTTTCTATAGTAAATTATTCAAAAAATAATTTTCTACTGTCGCAAATTTTAATTACGCCAGGGATTGCCTTTTCTATAGTAAATTATTCAAAAAATAATTTTATACTGTCGCAAATTTTAATTACGCCAGGGATTGCCTTTTCTATAGTAAATTTTGCAAAAAATAATTTTTTACTGTCGCAAATTTTAAATACGCCAGGGATTGCCTTTTCTATAGTAAATTATTCAAAAAATAATTTTATACTGTCGCAAATTTTAATTACGCCAGGGATTGCCTTTTCTATAGTAAATTATTCAAAAAATAATTTTCAACTGTCGCAAATTTTAAATACGCCAGGGTTTGCCTTTTCTATAGTAAATTATTCAAAAAATAATTTTCTACTGTCGCAAATTTTAATTACGCCAGGGATTGCCTTTTCTATAGTAAATTATTCAAAAAATAATTTTATACTGTCGCAAATTTTAATTACGCCAGGGATTGCCTTTTCTATAGTAAATTTTGCAAAAAATAATTTTCAACTGTCGCAAATTTTAATTACGCCAGGGATTGCCTTTTCTATAGTAAATTTTTCAAAAAATAATTTTTTACTGTCGCAAATTTTAATTACGCCAGGGATTGCCTTTTCTATAGTAAATTAT
Source organism: Dioctria linearis (assembly GCA_963930735.1). Lineage (NCBI taxonomy): Eukaryota > Metazoa > Arthropoda > Insecta > Diptera > Asilidae > Dioctria > Dioctria linearis. The sequence continues at coordinate 31,747 of CAWVNZ010000035.1, forward strand.
TCAGAAAATAATTTTTTACTGTCGCAAATTTTAAATACGCCAGGGATTGCCTTTTCTATAGTAAATTTCTCACAAATTAATTTTTTACTGTCGCAAATTTTAAATATCCCAGGGATTGCCTTTTCTATAGTAAATTATTCAAAAAATAATTTTATACTGTCGCAAATTTTAATTACGCCAGGGATTGCCTTTTCTATAGTAAATTATTCAAAAAATAATTTTCAACTGTCGCAAATTTTAAATACGCCTGGGATTGCCTTTTCTATAGTAAATTATTCAAAAAATAATTTTCTACTGTCGCAAATTTTAATTACGCTAGGGATTGCCTTTTCTATAGTAAATTATTCAAAAAATAATTTTCTACTGTCGCAAATTTTAATTGCGCCAGGGATTGCCTTTTCTATAGTAAATTATTCAAAAAATAATTTTTTACTGTCGCAAATTTCAAATCCGCCAGGGATTGCCTTTTCTATAGTAAATTATTCAAAAAATAATTTTCAACTGTCGCAAATTTTAATTACGCCAGGGATTGCCTTTTCTATAGTAAATTATTCAAAAAATAATTTTCTACTGTCGCAAATTTTAATTACGCCAGGGATTGCCTTTTCTATAGTAAATTATTCAAAAAATAATTTTATACTGTCGCAAATTTTAATTACGCCAGGGATTGCCTTTTCTATAGTAAATTTTGCAAAAAATAATTTTTTACTGTCGCAAATTTTAAATACGCCAGGGATTGCCTTTTCTATAGTAAATTATTCAAAAAATAATTTTCTACTGTCGCAAATTTTAATTACGCCAGGGATGATTGCCTTTTCTATAGTAAATTTTTCAAAAAATAATTTTTTACTGTCGCAAATTTTAATTACGCCAGGGATTGCCTTTTCTATAGTAAATTATTCAGAAAATAATTTTTTACTGTCGCAAATTTTAAATACGCCAGGGATTGCCTTTTCTATAGTAAATTTCTCACAAATTAATTTTTTACTGTCGCAAATTTTAAATATCCCAAGGATTGCCTTTTCTATAGTAAATTATTCAAAAAATAATTTTATACTGTCGCAAATTTTAATTACGCCAGGGATTGCCTTTTCTATAGTAAATTATTCAAAAAATAATTTTCAACTGTCGCAAATTTTAAATACGCCAGGGATTGCCTTTTCTATAGTAAATTATTCAAAAAATAATTTTCTACTGTCGCAAATTTTAATTACGCTAGGGATTGCCTTTTCTATAGTAAATTATTCAAAAAATAATTTTCTACTGTCGCAAATTTTAATTGCGCCAGGGATTGCCTTTTCTATAGTAAATTATTCAAAAAATAATTTTTTACTGTCGCAAATTTCAAATCCGCCAGGGATTGCCTTTTCTATAGTAAATTATTCAAAAAATAATTTTCAACTGTCGCAAATTTTAATTACGCCAGGGATTGCCTTTTCTATAGTAAATTATTCAAAAAATAATTTTCTACTGTCGCAAATTTTAATTACGCCAGGGATTGCCTTTTCTATAGCAAATTATTCAAAAAATAATTTTATACTGTCGCAAATTTTAATTACGCCAGGGATTGCCTTTTCTATAGTAAATTTTGCAAAAAATAATTTTTTACTGTCGCAAATTTTAAATACGCCAGGGATTGCCTTTTCTATAGTAAATTATTCAAAAAATAATTTTATACTGTCGCAAATTTTAATTACGCCAGGGATTGCCTTTTCTATAGTAAATTATTCAAAAAATAATTTTCAACTGTCGCAAATTTTAAATACGCCAGGGATTGCCTTTTCTATAGTAAATTATTCAAAAAATAATTTTCTACTGTCGCAAATTTTAATTACGCCAGGGATTGCCTTTTCTATAGTAAATTATTCAAAAAATAATTTTTTAATGTCGCAAATTTTAATTACGCCAGGGATTGCCTTTTCTATAGTAAATTATTCAAAAAATAATTTTCAACTGTCGCAAATTTTAATTACGCCAGGGATTGCCTTTTCTATAGTAAATTTTTCAAAAAATAATTTTTTACTGTCGCAAATTTTAATTACGCCAGGGATTGCCTTTTCTATAGTAAATTATTCAGAAAATAATTTTTTACTGTCGCAAATTTTAAATACGCCAGGGATTGCCTTTTCTATAGTAAATTTCTCACAAATTAATTTTTTACTGTCGCAAATTTTAAATATCCCAGGGATTGCCTTTTCTATAGTAAATTATTCAAAAAATAATTTTATACTGTCGCAAATTTTAATTACGCCAGGGATTGCCTTTTCTATAGTAAATTATTCAAAAAATAATTTTCTACTGTCACAAATTTTAGTTACGCTAGGGATTGCCTTTTCTATAGTAAATTATTCAAAAAATAATTTTCTACTGTCGCAAATTTTAATTGCGCCAGGGTTTGCCTTTTCTATAGTAAATTATTCAAAAAATAATTTTCTACTGTCGCAAATTTTAATTGCGCCAGGGATTGCCTTTTCTATAGTAAATTATTCAAAAAATAATTTTCAACTGTCGCAAATTTTGATTACGCCAGGGATTGCCTTTTCTATAGTAAATTTTTCAAAAAATAATTTTCAACTGTCGCAAATTTTAAATACGCTAGGGATTGCCTTTTCTATAGTAAATTATTCAAAAAATAATTTTCTACTGTCGCAAATTTTAATTACGCCAGGGATTGCCTTTTCTATAGTAAATTATTCAAAAAATAATTTTCAACTGTCGCAAATTTTAAATACGCCAGGGTTTGCCTTTTCTATAGTAAATTATTCAAAAAATAATTTTATACTGTCGCAAATTTTAATTACGCTAGGGATTGCCTTTTCTATAGTAAATTATTCAAAAAATAATTTTCTACTGTCGCAAATTTTAATTGCGCCAGGGATTGCCTTTTCTATAGTAAATTATTCAAAAAATAATTTTCTACTGTCGCAAATTTTAATTGCGCCAGGGATTGCCTTTTCTATAGTAAATTATTCAAAAAATAATTTTTTACTGTCGCAAATTTCAAATCCGCCAGGGATTGCCTTTTCTATAGTAAATTATTCAAAAAATAATTTTCAACTGTCGCAAATTTTAATTACGCCAGGGATTGCCTTTTCTATAGTAAATTATTCAAAAAATAATTTTCTACTGTCGCAAATTTTAATTACGCCAGGGATTGCCTTTTCTATAGCAAATTATTCAAAAAATAATTTTATACTGTCGCAAATTTTAATTACGCCAGGGATTGCCTTTTCTATAGTAAATTTTGCAAAAAATAATTTTTTACTGTCGCAAATTTTAAATACGCCAGGGATTGCCTTTTCTATAGTAAATTATTCAAAAAATAATTTTATACTGTCGCAAATTTTAATTACGCCAGGGATTGCCTTTTCTATAGTAAATTATTCAAAAAATAATTTTCAACTGTCGCAAATTTTAAATACGCCAGGGATTGCCTTTTCTATAGTAAATTATTCAAAAAATAATTTTCTACTGTCGCAAATTTTAATTACGCCAGGGATTGCCTTTTCTATAGTAAATTATTCAAAAAATAATTTTTTAATGTCGCAAATTTTAATTACGCCAGGGATTGCCTTTTCTATAGTAAATTATTCAAAAAATAATTTTCAACTGTCGCAAATTTTAATTACGCCAGGGATTGCCTTTTCTATAGTAAATTTTTCAAAAAATAATTTTTTACTGTCGCAAATTTTAATTACGCCAGGGATTGCCTTTTCTATAGTAAATTATTCAGAAAATAATTTTTTACTGTCGCAAATTTTAAATACGCCAGGGATTGCCTTTTCTATAGTAAATTTCTCACAAATTAATTTTTTACTGTCGCAAATTTTAAATATCCCAGGGATTGCCTTTTCTATAGTAAATTATTCAAAAAATAATTTTATACTGTCGCAAATTTTAATTACGCCAGGGATTGCCTTTTCTATAGTAAATTATTCAAAAAATAATTTTCTACTGTCACAAATTTTAGTTACGCTAGGGATTGCCTTTTCTATAGTAAATTATTCAAAAAATAATTTTCTACTGTCGCAAATTTTAATTGCGCCAGGGTTTGCCTTTTCTATAGTAAATTATTCAAAAAATAATTTTCTACTGTCGCAAATTTTAATTGCGCCAGGGATTGCCTTTTCTATAGTAAATTATTCAAAAAATAATTTTCAACTGTCGCAAATTTTGATTACGCCAGGGATTGCCTTTTCTATAGTAAATTTTTCAAAAAATAATTTTCAACTGTCGCAAATTTTAAATACGCTAGGGATTGCCTTTTCTATAGTAAATTATTCAAAAAATAATTTTCTACTGTCGCAAATTTTAATTACGCCAGGGATTGCCTTTTCTATAGTAAATTATTCAAAAAATAATTTTCAACTGTCGCAAATTTTAAATACGCCAGGGTTTGCCTTTTCTATAGTAAATTATTCAAAAAATAATTTTATACTGTCGCAAATTTTAATTACGCTAGGGATTGCCTTTTCTATAGTAAATTATTCAAAAAATAATTTTCTACTGTCGCAAATTTTAATTGCGCCAGGGATTGCCTTTTCTATAGTAAATTATTCAAAAAATAATTTTCTACTGTCGCAAATTTTAATTGCGCCAGGGATTGCCTTTTCTATAGTAAATTATTCAAAAAATAATTTTCAACTGTCGCAAATTTTAATTACGCCAGGGATTGCCTTTTCTATAGTAAATTTATCAAAAAATAATTTTCAACTGTCGCAAATTCTAAATACGCCAGGGATTGCCTTTTCTATAGTAAATTATTCAAAAAATAATTTTCTACTGTCGCAAATTTTAATTACGCCAGGGATTGCCTTTTCTATAGTAAATTATTCAAAAAATAATTTTCAACTGTCGCAAATTTTTATTACGCCAGGGATTGCCTTTTCTATAGTAAATTATTCAAAAAATAATTTTATACTGTCGCAAATTTTAATTACGCCAGGGATTGCCTTTTCTGTAGTAAATTATTCAAAAAATTATTTTCAACTGTCGCAAATTTTAAATACGCCAGGGATTGCCTTTTCTATAGTAAATTATTCAAAAAATAATTTTCTACTGTCGCAAATTTTAATTACGTCAGGGATTGCCTTTTCTATAGTAAATTATTCAAAAAATAATATTCTACTGTCGCAAATTTTAATTGCGCCAGGGATTGCCTTTTCTATAGTAAATTATTCAAAATATAATTTTCTACTGTCGTAAATTTTAATTGCGCCAGGGATTGCCTTTTCTATAGTAAATTATTCAAAAAATAATTTTCAACTGTCGCAAATTTTAATTACGCCAGGGATTGCCTTTTCTATAGTAAATTTTTCAAAAAATAATTTTTTACTGTCGCAAATTTTAATTACGCCAGGGATTGCCTTTTCTATAGTAAATTATTCAAAAAATAATTTTCAACTGTCGCAAATTTTAATTACGCCAGGGATTGCCTTTTCTATAGTAAATTATTCAAAAAATAATTTTCTACTGTCGCAAATTTTAATTACGCCAGGGATTGCCTTTTCTATAGTAAATTATTCAAAAAATAATTTTCTACTGTCGCAAATTTTAATTACGCCAGGGATTGCCTTTTCTATAGTAAATTATTCAAAAAATAATTTTATACTCTCGCAAATTTTAGTTACGCCAGGGATTGCCTTTTCTACAGTAAATTATTCAAAAAATAATTTTATACTGTCGCAAATTTTAATTGCGCCAGGGATTGCCTTTTCTTTAGTAAATTATTCAAAAAATAATTTTCTACTGTCGCAAATTTTAATTACGCCAGGGATTGCCTTTTCTATAGTAAATTATTCAAAAAATAATTTTCTACTGTCGCAAATTTTAATTACGCCAGGGATTGCCTTTTCTATATTAAATTATTCAAAAATTAATTTCTTACTGTCGCAAATTTTAAATACGCCAGGGATTGCCTTTTCTATAGTAAATTATTCAAAAAATAATTTTCAACTGTCGCAAATTTTAAATACGCCAGGGATTGCCTTTTCTATAGTAAATTATTCAAAAAATAATTTTCTACTGTCGCAAATTTTAATTACGCCAGGGATTGCCTTTTCTATAGTAAATTATTCAAAAAATAATTCTCTACTGTCGCAAATTTTAATTACGCCAGGGATTGCCTTTTCTATAGTAAATTATTCAAAAAATAATTTTCTACTGTCGCAAATTTCAAATCCGCCAGGGATTGCCTTTTCTATAGTAAATTATTCAAAAAATAATTTTTTACTGTCGCAAATTTTAATTACGCCAGGGATTGCCTTTTCTATAGTAAACTATTCAAAAAATAATTTTTTACTGTCGCAAATTTTAATTACGCCAGGGATTGCCTTTTCTATAGTAAATTATTCAAAAAATAATTTTCAACTGTCGCAAATTTTAATTGCGCCAGGGATTGCCTTTTCTATAGTAAATTATTCAAAAAATAATTTTTTACTGTCGCAAATTTCAAATCCGCCAGGGATTGCCTTTTCTATAGTAAATTATTCAAAAAATAATTTTCAATTGTCGCAAATTTTAATTACGCCAGGGATTGCCTTTTCTATAGTAAATTATTCAAAAAATAATTTTCTACTGTCGCAAATTTTAATTACGCCAGGGATTGCCTTTTCTATAGTAAATTATTCAAAAAATAATTTTCAACTGTCGCAAATTTTAATTACGCCAGGGATTGCCTTTTCTATAGTAAATTTTTCAAAAAATAATTTTTTACTGTCGCAAATTTTAATTACGCCAGGGATTGCCTTTTCTATAGTAAATTATTCAAAAAATAATTTTCAACTGTCGCAAATTTTAATTACGCCAGGGATTGCCTTTTCTATAGTAAATTATTCAAAAAATAATTTTCTACTGTCGCAAATTTTAATTACGCCAGGGATTGCCTTTTCTATAGTAAATTATTCAACAAATAATTTTCTACTGTCGCAAATTTTAATTACGCCAGGGATTGCCTTTTCTATAGTAAATTATTCAAAAAATAATTTTATACTCTCGCAAATTTTAATTACGCCAGGGATTGCCAGTAAATTATTCAAAAAATAATTTTATACTGTCGCAAATTTTAATTGCGCCAGGGATTGCCTTTTCTTTAGTAAATTATTCAAAAAATAATTTTCTAGTGTCGCAAATTTTAATTACGCCAGGGATTGCCTTTTCTATAGTAAATTATTCAAAAAATAATTTTCTACTGTCGCAAATTTTAATTACGCCAGGGATTGCCTTTTCTATATTAAATTATTCAAAAATTAATTTCTTACTGTCGCAAATTTTAAATACGCCAGGGATTGCCTTTTCTATAGTAAATTATTCAAAAAATAATTTTCAACTGTCGCAAATTTTAAATACGCCAGGGATTGCCTTTTCTATAGTAAATTATTCAAAAAATAATTTTCTACTGTCGCAAATTTTAATTACGCCAGGGATTGCCTTTTCTATAGTAAATTATTCAAAAAATAATTTTCTACTGTCGCAAATTTTAATTACGCCAGGGATTGCCTTTTCTATAGTAAATTATTCAAAAAATAATTTTCTACTGTCGCAAATTTCAAATCCGCCAGGGATTGCCTTTTCTATAGTAAATTATTCAAAAAATAATTTTTTACTGTCGCAAATTTTAATTACGCCAGGGATTGCCTTTTCTATAGTAAATTATTCAAAAAATAATTTTTTACTGTCGCAAATTTTAATTACGCCAGGGATTGCCTTTTCTATAGTAAATTATTCACAAAATAATTTTCAACTGTCGCAAATTTTAATTGCGCCAGGGATTGCCTTTTCTATAGTAAATTATTCAAAAAATAATTTTTTACTGTCGCAAATTTCAAATCCGCCAGGGATTGCCTTTTCTATAGTAAAATATTCAAAAAATAATTTTCAATTGTCGCAAATTTTAATTACGCCAGGGATTGCCTTTTCTATAGTAAATTATTCAAAAAATAATTTTCTACTGTCGCAAATTTTAATTACGCCAGGGATTGCCTTTTCTATAGTAAATTATTCAAAAAATAATTTTATACTGTCGCAAATTTTAATTACGCCAGGGATTGACTTTTCTATAGTAAATTTTGCAAAAAATAATTTTTTACTGTCGCAAATTTTAAATACGCCAGGGATTGCCTTTTCTATAGTAAGTTATTCAAAAAATAATTTTATACTGTCGCAAATTTTAATTACGCCAGGGATTGCCTTTTCTATAGTAAATTATTCAAAAAATAATTTTCAACTGTCGCAAATTTTAAATACGCCAGGGATTGCCTTTTCTATAGTAAATTATTCAAAAAATAATTTTTTACTGTCGCAAATTTTAATTACGCCAGGGATTGCCTTTTCTATAGTAAATTATTCAAAAAATAATTTTCTACTGTCGCAAATTTTAATTGCGCCAGGGATTGCCTTTTCTATAGTAAATTATTCAAAAAATTATTTTCTACTGTCGCAAATTTTAATTGCGCCAGGGGTTGACTTTTCTATAGTAAATTATTCAAAAAATAATTTTCAAATGTCGCAAATTTTAATTACGCCAGGGATTGCCTTTTCTATAGTAAATTTTTCAAAAAATAATTTTTTACTGTCGCAAATTTTAATTACGCCAGGGATTGCCTTTTCTATAGTAAATTATTCAAAAAATAATTTTTTACTGTCGCAAATTTCAAATCCGCCAGGGATTGCCTTTTCTATAGTAAATTATTCAAAAAATAATTTTCAACTGTCGCAAATTTTAATTACGCCAGGGATTGCCTTTTCTATAGTAAATTATTCAAAAAATAACTTTCAACTGTCGCAAATTTTAATTACGCCAGCGATTGCCTTTTCTATAGTAAATTATTCAAAAAATAATTTTATACTGTCGCAAATTTTAATTAGGCCAGGGATTGCCTTTTCTATAGTAAATTATTCAAAAAATAATTTTCTACTGTTGCAAATTTTAATTGCGCCAGGGATTGCCTTTTCTATAGTAAATTATTCAAAAAATAATTTTCTACTGTCGCAAATTTTAATTGCGCCAGGGATTGCCTTTCCTATAGTAAATTATTCAAAAAATAATTTTATACTGTCGCAAATTTTAATTACGCCAGGGATTGCCTTTTCTATAGTAAATTATTCAAAAAATAATTTTCTACTGTTGCAAATTTTAATTGCGCCAGGGATTGCCTTTTCTATAGTAAATTATTCAAAAATAATTTTATACTGTCGCAAATTTTAATTACGCCAGGGATTGCCTATTCTATAGTAAATTATTCAAAAAATAATTTTTTACTGGCGCAAATTTCAAATCCGCCAGGGATTGCCTTTTCTACAGTAAATTTTGCAAAAAATAATTTTTTACTGTTGCAAATTTTAATTGCGCCAGGGATTGCCTTTTCTATAGTAAATTATTCAAAAAATAATTTTTTACTGTCGCAAATTTTAAGTGCGCCAGGGATTGCCTTTTCTATAGTAAATTATGCAAAAAATAATTTTTTACTGTCGCAAATTTTAATTGCGCCAGGGATTGCCTTTTCTATAGTAAATTTCTCACAAATTAATTTTATACTGTCGCAAATTTTAATTACGCCAGGGATTGCCTTTTCTATAGTAAATTATTCAAAAAATAATTTTCTACTGTCGCAAATTTTAATTACGCCAGGGATTGCCTTTTCTATAGTAAATTATTCAAAAAATAATTTTCTACTGTCGCAAATTTTAATTTCGCCAGGGATTGCCTTTTCTATAGTAAATTATTCAAAAAATAAGTTTCTACTGTTGCAAATTTTAATTGCGCCGGGGATTGCCTTTTCTATAGTAAATTATTAAAAAAATAATTTTTTACTGTCACAAATTTTAAATACGCCAGGGATTGCCTTTTGTATAGTAAATTATTCAAAAAATAATTTTCTACTGTCGCAAATTTTAATTACGCCAGGTATTGCCTTTTCTATAGTAAATTATTCAAAAAATAATTTTCAACTGTCGCAAATTTTAATTACGCCAGGGATTGCCTTTTCTATAGTAAATTATTCAAAAAATAATTTTCTACTGTCGCAAATTTTATTTACGCCAGGGATTGCCTTTTGTATAGTAAATTATTCAAAAAATAATTTTCTACTGTCGAAAATTTTAATTGCGCCAGGGATTGCCTTTCCTATATTAAATTATTCAAAAAATAATTTTATACTGTCGCAAATTTTAATTACGCCAGGGATTGCCTTTTCTATAGTAAATTATTCAAAAAATAATTTTATACTGTCGCAAATTTTAATTACGCCAGGGATTGCCTTTTCTATAGTAAATTATTCAAAAAATAATTTCTTACTGTCGCAAATTTTAATTGCGCCAGGGATTGCCTTTTCTATAGTAAATTTCTCACAACTTAATTTTTTACTGTCGCAAATTTTAATTACGCCAGGGATTGCCTTTTCTATAGTAAATTATTCAAAAAATAATTTTCTACTGTCGCAAATTTTAATTACGCCAGGGATTGCCTTTTCTATAGTAAATTATTCAAAAAATAATTTTCTACTGTCGCAAATTTTAAGAGCGCCAGGGATTGCCTTTTCTATAGTAAATTATTCAAAAAATATTTTTTTACTGTCGCAAATTTTAATTACGCCAGGGATTGCCTTTTCTATAGTAAATTATTCAAAAAATAATTTTTTACTGTCGCAAATTTTAAATACGCCAGGGATTGCCTTTTCTATAGTAAATTATTCAAAAAATAATTTTTTACTGTCGCAAATTTTAAATATCCCAGGGATTGCCTTTTCTATAGTAAATTATTCAAAAAATAATTTTATACTGTCGCAAATTTTAAATATCCCAGGGATTGCCTTTTCTATAGTAAATTATTCAAAAAATTATTTTATACTGTCGCAAATTTTAATTACGCCAGGGATTGCCTTTTCTATAGTAAATAATCCAAAAAATAATTTTCAACTGTCGCAAATTGTAATTACGCCAGGGATTGCCTTTTCTATAGTAAATTATTCAAAAAATAATTTTCAACTGTCGCAAATTTTAATTACGCCAGGGATGGCCTTTTCTATCGTAAATTATTCAAAAAATAATTTTTTACTGTCGCAAATTTTAAATATCCCAGGGATTGCCTTTTCTATAGTAAATTATTCAAAAAATAATTTAATACTGTCGCAAATTTTAATTACGCCAGGGATTGCCTTTTCTATAGTAAATTATTCAAAAAATAATTTTCAACTGTCGCAAATTTTAATTACGCCAGGGATTGCCTTTTCTATAGTAAATTATTCAAAAAATAATTTTTTACTGTCGCAAATTTTAATTACGCCAGGGATTGCCTTTTCTATAGTAAATTATTCAAAAAATAATTTTTTACTGTCGCAAATTTTAATTACGCCAGGGATTGCCTTTTCTATAGTAAATTATTCAAAAAATAATTTTCTACTGTCGCAAATTTTAATTACGCCAGGGATTGCCTTTTCTATAGTAAATTATTCAAAAAATAATTTTCAACTGTCGCAAATTTTAATTACGCCAGGGATTGCCTTTTCTATAGTAAATTATTCAAAAAATAATTTTATACTGTCGCAAATTTTAATTACGCCAGGGATTGCCTTTTCTATAGTAAATTATTCAAAAAATAATTTTATACTGTCGCAAATTTTAATTGCGCCAGGGATTGCCTTTTCTATAGAAAATTATTCAAAAAATAATTTTATACTGTCGCAAATTTTAATTACGCCAGGGATTGCCTTTTCTATAGTAAATTATTCAAAAAATAATTTCTTACTGTCGCAAATTTTAATTACGCCAGGGATTGCGTTTTCTATAGTAAATTATTCAAAAAATAATTTTATACTGTCGCAAATTTTAATTACGCCAGGGATTGCCTTTTCTGTAGTAAATTATTCAAAAAATAATTTTATACTGTCGCAAATTTTAATTACGCCAGGGATTGCCTTTTCTATAGTAAATTATTTAAAAAATAATTTTCTACTGTCGCAAATTTTAATTACGCCAGGGATTGCCTTTTCTATAGTAAATTATTCAAAAAATAATTTTCTACTGTCGCAAATTTTAATTGCGCCAGGGATTGCCTTTTCTATAGTAAATTATTCAAAAAATAATTTTTTACTGTCGCAAATTTCAAATCCGCCAGGGATTGCCTTTTCTATAGTAAATTATTCAAAAAATAATTTTCTACTTTCGCAAATTTTAATTACGCCAGGGATTGCCTTTTCTATAGTAAATTATTCAAAAAATAATTTTATACTGTCGCAAATTTTAATTACGCCAGGGATTGCCTTTTCTATAGTAAATTATTCAAAAAATAATTGTATACTGTCGCAAATTTTAATTACGCCAGGGATTGCCTTTTCTATAGTAAATTATTCAAAAAATAATTTTCTACTGTCGCAAATTTTAACTACGCCAGGGATTGCCTTTTCTATAGTAAATTATTCAAAAAATAATTTTCTACTGTCGCAAATTTTAATTACGCCAGGGATTGCCTTTTCTATAGTAAATTATTCAAAAAATAATTTTTTACTGTCGCAAATTTTAATTACGCCAGGGATTGCCTTTTCTATAGTAAATTATTCAAAAAATAATTTTCTACTGTTGCAAATTTTAATTGCGCCAGGGATTGCCTTTTCTATAGTAAATTATTCAAAAAATAATTTTATACTGTCGCAAATTTTAAATACGCCAGGGATTGCCTTTTCTATAGTAAATTATTCAAAAAATAATTTTCTACTGTCGCAAATTTTAATTACGCCAGGGATTGCCTTTTCTATAGTAAATTATTCAAAAAATAATTTTCAACTGTCGCAAATTTTAATTACGCCAGGGATTGCCTTTTCTATAGTAAATTATTCAAAAAATACTTTTCTACTGTTGCAAATTTTAATTGCCCCAGGGATTGCCTTTTCTATAGTAAATTATTCAAAAAATAATTTTATACTGTCGCAAATTTTAAATACGCCAGGGATTTCCTTTTCTATAGTAAATTATTCAAAAAATAATTTTCTACTGTCGCAAATTTTAATTACGACAGGGATTGCCTTTTCTATAGTAAAATATTCAAAAATAATTTTCAACTGTCGCAAATTTTAATTACGCCAGGGATTGCCTTTTCTATAGTATATTATTCAAAAAATAATTTTCTACTGTCGCAAATTTTAATTACGCCAGGGAGTGCCTTTTCTATAGTAAATTATTCAAAAAATAATTTTCTACTGTCGCAAATTTTAATTACGCCAGGGATTGCCTTTTCTATAGTAAATTATTCAAAAAATAATTTTCTACTGTCGCAAATTTTACTTACGCCAGGGATTGCCTTTTCTATAGTAAATTATTCAAAAAATAATTTTCTACTGTCGCAAATTTTAACTGCGCCAGGGATTGCCTTTTCTATAGTAAATTATTCAAAAAATAATTTTCAACTGTCGCAAATTTTAATTACGCCAGGGATTGCCTTTTCTATAGTAAATTATTCAAAAAATAATTTTTTACTGTCGCAAATTTTAATTACGCCAAGGATTGCCTTTTCTATAGTAAATTATTCAAAAAATAATTTTTTACTGTCGCAAATTTTAATTACGCCAGGGATTGCCTTTTCTATAGTAAATTATTCAAAAAATAATTTTCTACTGTCGCAAATTTTAATTACGCCGGGGATTGCCTTTTCTATAGTAAATTATTCAAAAAATAATTTTCTACTGTCGCAAATTTTACTTACGCCAGGGATTGCCTTTTCTATAGTAAATTATTCAAAAAATAATTTTTTACTGTCGCAAATTTTAATTACGCCAGGGATTGCCTTTTCTATAGTAAATTATTCAAAAAATAATTTTCTACTGTCGCAAATTTTAATTACGCCAAGGATTGCCTTTCCTATAGTAAATTATTCAAAAAATAATTTTCAACTGTCGCAAATTTTAATTACGCCAGGGACTGCCTTTTCTATAGTAAATTATTCAAAAAATATTTATCTACTGTCGCAAATTTTAATTACGCCAGGGATTGCCTTTTCTATAGTAAATTATTCAAAAAATAATTTTCTACTGTCGCAAATTTTAATTACGCCAGGGATTGCCTTTTCTATAGTAAATTATTCAAAAAATAATTTTCTACTGTCGCAAATTTTAATTACGCCAGGGATTGCCTTTTCTATAGTAAATTATTCAAAAAATAATTTTCTACTCTCGCAAATTTTAATTGCGCCAGGGATTGCCTTTTCTATAGTAAATTATTCAAAAAAAAATTTTTACTGTCACAAATTTTAATTAGGCCAGGGATTGCCTTTTCTATAGTAAATTATTCAAAATATAATTTCTTACTGTCGCAAATTTTAATTACGCCAGGGATTGCCTTTTCTATAGTAAATTATTCAAAAAATAATTTTTTACTGTCGCAAATTTTAATTACGCCAGGGATTGCCTTTTCTATAGTAAATTATTCAAAAAATAATTTTCAACTGTCGCAAATTTTAATTACGCCAGGGATTGCCTTTTCTATAGTAAATTATTCAAAAAATAATTTTTTACTGTCGCAAATTTTAATTACGCCAGCGATTGCCTTTTCTATAGTAAATTATTCAAAAAATAATTTTTTACTGTCGCAAATTTTAATTACGCCAGGGATTGCCTTTTCTATAGTAAATTATTCAAAAAATAATTTTCTACTGTCGCAAATTTTAATTACGCCAGGGATTGCCTTTTCTATAGTAAATTATTCAAAAAATAATTTTCTACTGTCGCAAATTTTAATTACGCCAGGGATTGCCTTTTCTATAGTAAATTATTCAAAAAATAATTTTTTACTGTCGCAAATTTTAATTACGCCAGGGATTGCCTTTTCTATAGTAAATTATTCAAAAAATAATTTTCAACTGTCGCAAATTTTAATTACGCCAGGGATTGCCTTTTCTATAGTAAATTATTCAAAAAATAATTTTCAACTGTCGCAAATTTTAATTACGCCAGGGATTGCCTTTTCTATAGTAAATTATTCAAAAAATAATTTTTTACTGTCGCAAATTTTAATTACGCCAGGGATTGCCTTTTCTATAGTAAATTACTCAAAAAATAATTTTCAACTGTCGCAAATTTTAAGTGCGCCAGGGATTGCCTTTTCTATAGTAAATTATTCAAAAAATAATTTTCAACTGTCGCAAATTTTAATTACGCCAGGGATTGCCTTTTCTATAGTAAATTATTCAAAAAATAATTTTTTACTGTCGCAAATTTTAATTACGCCAGGGATTGCCTTTTCTATAGTAAATTATTCAAAAAATAATTTTTTACTGTCGCAAATTTTAAATATCCCAGGGATTGCCTTTTCTATAGTAAATTATTCAAAAAATAATTTTTTACTGTCGCAAATTTTAATTGCGCCAGGGATTGCCTTTTCTATAGTAAATTATTCAAAAAATAATTTTTTACTGTCGCAAATTTTAAATACGCCAGGGATTGCCTTTTCTATAGTAAATTATTCAAAAAATAAGTTTTTACTGTCGCAAATTTTAATTACGCCAGGGATTGCCTTTTCTATAGTAAATTATTCAAAAAATAATTTTCTACTGTAGCAAATTTTAATTGCGCCAGGGATTGCCTTTTCTATAGTAAATTATTCAAAAAATAATTTTATACTGTCGCAAATTTTAATTGCGCCATGACTTTTCTATAGTAAATTATTCAAAAAATGATTTTATACTGTCGCAAATTTTAATTACGCCAGGGATTGCCTTTTCTATAGTAAATTATTCAAAAAATAATTTTATACTGTCGCAAATTTTAATTACGCCAGGGATTGCCTTTTCTATAGTAAATTATTCAAAAAATAATTTTCTACCGTCGCAAATTTTAATTACGCCAGGGATTGCCTTTTATATAGTAAATTATTCAAAAAATAATTTTCAACTGTCGCAAATTTTAATTACGCCAGGGATTGCCTTTTCTATAGTAAATTATTCAAAATATAATTTCTTACTGTCGCAAATTTTAATTACACCAGGGATTGCCTTTTCTATAGTAAATTATTCAAAAAATAATTTTCTACTGTCGCAAATTTTAATTACGCCAGGGGTTGCCTTTTCTATAGTAAATTATTCAAAAAATAATTTTCTACTGTCGCAAATTTTAATTACGCCAGGGATTGCCTTTTCTATAGTAAATTATTCAAAAAATAATTTTCTACTGTCGCAAATTTTAATTACGCCAGGGATTGCCTTTTCTATAGTAAATTATTCAAAAAATAATTTTTTACTGTCGCAAATTTTAATTACGCCAGGGATTGCCTTTTCTATAGTAAATTATTCAAAAAATAATTTTCAACTGTCGCAAATTTTAATTACGCCAGGGATTACCTTTTCTATAGTAAATTATTCAAAAAATAATTTTCAACTGTCGCAAATTTTAATTACGCCAGGAATTGCCTTTTCTATAGTAAATTATTCAAAAAATAATTTTTTACTGTCGCAAATTTTAATTACGCCGGGGATTGCCTTTTCTATAGTAAATTATTCAAAAAATAATTTTCAACTGTCGCAAATTTTAAGTGCGCCAGGGATTGCCTTTTCTATAGTAAATTATTCAAAAAATAATTTTCAACTGTCGCAAATTTTAATTACGCCAGGGATTGCCTTTTCTATAGTAAAATATTCAAAAAATAATTTTTTACTGTCGCAAATTTTAATTACGCCAGGGATTGCCTTTTCTATAGTAAATTATTCAAAAAATAATTTTTTACTGTCGCAAATTTTAAATATCCCAGGGATTGCCTTTTCTATAGTAAATTATTCAAAAAATAATTTTTTACTGTCGCAAATTTTAATTGCGCCAGGGATTGCCGTTTCTATAGTAAATTATTCAAAAAATAATTTTTTACTGTCGCAAATTTTAAATACGCCAGGGATTGCCTTTTCTATAGTAAATTATTCAAAAAATAATTTTTTACTGTCGAAAATTTTAATTACGCCAGGGATTGCCTTTTCTATAGTAAATTATTCAAAAAATAATTTTCTACTGTTGCAAATTTTAATTGCGCCAGGGATTGCCTTTTCTATAGTAAATTATTCAAAAAATAATTTTATACTGTCGCAAATTTTAATTGCGCCAGGGATTTCCTTTTCTATAGTAAATTATTCAAAAAATAATTTTATACTGTCGCAAATTTTAATTACGCTAGGGATTGCCTTTTCTATAGTAAATTATTCAAAAAATAATTTTATACTGTCGCAAATTTTAATTACGCCAGGGATTGCCTTTTCTATAGTAAATTATTCAAAAAATAATTTTCTACTGTCGCAAATTTTAATTACGCCAGGGATTGCCTTTTCTATAGTAAATTATTCAAAAAATAATTTTATACTGTCGCAAATTTTAATTACGCCAGGGATTGCCTTTTCTATAGTAAATTATTCAAAAAATAATTTTCTACTGTTGCAAATTTTAATTGCGCCAGGGTTTGCCTTTTCTATAGTAAATTATTCAAAAAATAATTTTCTACTGTTGCAAATTTTAATTACGCCAGGGATTGCCTTTTCTATAGTAAATTATTCAAAAAATAATTTTCTACTGTTGCAAATTTTAATTGCGCCAGGGATTGCCTTTTCTATAGTAAATTATTCAAAAAATAATTTTATACTCTCGCAAATTTTAATTACGCCAGGGACTGCCTTTTCTATAGTAAATTATTCAAAAAATAATTTTCTACTGTTGCAAATTTTAATTACGCCCGGGATTGCCTTTTCTATAGTAAAATATTCAAAAAATAATTTTCTACTGTCGCAAATTTTAATTACGCCAGGGATTGCCTTTTCTATAGTAAATTATTCAAAAAATAATTTTCAACTGTCGCAAATTTTAATTACGCCAGGGTTTGCCTTTTCTATAGTAAATTATTCAAAAAATAATTTTCTACTGTCGCAAATTTTAATTACGCCAGGGATTGCCTTTTCTATAGTAAATTTTTCAAAACATAATTTTTTACTGTCGCAAATTTTAATTACGCCAGGGATTGCCTTTTCTATAGTAAATTATTCAAAAAATAATTTTTTACTGTCGCAAATTTTAATTACGCCAGGGATTGCCTTTTCTATAGTAAATTATTCAAAAAATAATTTTCAACTGTCGCAAATTTTAATTGCGCCAGAGATTGCCTTTTCTATAGTAAATTATTCAAAAAATAATTTTTTACTGTCGCAAATTTCAAATCCGCCAGGGATTGCCTTTTCTATAGTAAATTATTCAAAAAATAATTTTCAACTGTCGCAAATTTTAATTACGCCAGGGATTGCCTTTTCTATAGTAAATTATTCAAAAAATAATTTTCTACTGTCGCAAATTTTAATTACGCCAGGGATTGCCTTTTCTATAGTAAATTATTCAAAAAATAATTTTATACTGTCGCAAATTTTAATTACGCCAGGGATTGCCTTTTCTATAGTAAATTTTGCAAAAAATAATTTTTTACTGTCGCAAATTTTAAATACGCCAGGGATTGCCTTTTCTATAGTAAATTATTCAAAAAATAATTTTATACTGTCGCAAATTTTAATTACGCCAGGGATTTCCTTTTCTATAGTAAATTATTCAAAAAATAATTTTCAACTGTCGCAAATTTTAAATACGCCAGGGATTGCCTTTTCTATAGTAAATTATTCAAAAAATAATTTTTTACTGTCGCAAATTTTAATTACGCCAGAGATTGCCTTTTCTATAGTAAATTATTCAAAATATAATTTTCTACTGTCGCAAATTTTAATTGCGCCAGGGATTGCCTTTTCTATAGTAAATTATTCAAAAAATTATTTTCTACTGTCGCAAATTTTAATTGCGCCAGGGGTTGCCTTTTCTATAGTAAATTATTCAAAAAATAATTTTCAACTGTCGCAAATTTTAATTACGCCAGGGATTGCCTTTTCTATAGTAAATTATTCAAAAAATAATTTTCTACTGTTGCAAATTTTAATTGCGCCAGGGATTGCCTTTTCTATAGTAAATTATTCAAAAAATAATTTTATACTGTCGCAAATTTTAATTACGCCAGGGACTGCCTTTTCTATAGTAAATTATTCAAAAAATAATTTTCTACTGTTGCAAATTTTAATTACGCCAGGGATTGCCTTTTCTATAGTAAAATATTCAAAAAATAATTTTCTACTGTCGCAAATTTTAATTACGCCAGGGATTGCCTTTTCTATAGTAAATTATTCAAAAAATAATTTTCAACTGTCGCAAATTTTAATTACGCCACGGTTTGCCTTTTCTATAGTAAATTATTCAAAAAATAATTTTCTACTGTCGCAAATTTTAATTACGCCAGGGATTGCCTTTTCTATAGTAAATTATTCAAAAAATATTTTTTTACTGTCGCAAATTTTAATTACGCCAGGGATTGCCTTTTCTATAGTAAATTATTCAAAAAATAATTTTTTACTGTCGCAAATTTTAATTACGCCAGGGATTGCCTTTTCTATAGTAAATTATTCAAAAAATAATTTTCAACTGTCGCAAATTTTAATTGCGCCAGGGATTGCCTTTTCTATAGTAAATTATTCAAAAAATAATTTTTTACTGTCGCAAATTTCAAATCCGCCAGGGATTGCCTTTTCTATAGTAAATTATTCAAAAAATAATTTTCAACTGTCGCAAATTTTAAATACGCCAGGGATTGCCTTTTCTATAGTAAATTTCTCACAAATTAATTTTTTACTGTCGCAAATTTTAAATATCCCAGGCATTGCCTTTTCTATAGTAAATTATTCAAAAAATAATTTTATACTGTCGCAAATTTTAATTACGCCAGGGATTGCCTTTTCTATAGTAAATTATTCAAAAAATAATTTTCAACTGTCGCAAATTTTAAATACGCCAGGGATTGCCTTTTCTATAGTAAATTATTCAAAAAATAATTTTCTACCGTCGCAAATTTTAATTACGCTAGGGATTGCCTTTTCTATAGTAAATTATTCAAAAAATAATTTTCTACTGTCGCAAATTTTAATTGCGCCAGGGATTGCCTTTTCTATAGTAAATTATTCAAAAAATAATTTTCTACTGTCGCAAATTTTAATTGCGCCAGGGGTTGCCTTTTCTATAGTAAATTATTCAAAAAATAATTTTCAACTGTCGCAAATTTTAATTACGCCAGGGATTGCCTTTTCTATAGTAAATTTTTCAAAAAATAATTTTTTACTGTCGCAAATTTTAATTACGCCAGGGATTGCCTTTTCTATAGTAAATTATTCAGAAAATAATTTTTTACTGTCGCAAATTTTAAATACGCCAGGGATTGCCTTTTCTATAGTAAATTTCTCACAAATTAATTTTTTACTGTCGCAAATTTTAAATATCCCAGGGATTGCCTTTTCTATAGTAAATTATTCAAAAAATAATTTTATACTGTCGCAAATTTTAATTACGCCAGGGATTGCCTTTTCTATAGTAAATTATTCAAAAAATAATTTTCAACTGTCGCAAATTTTAATTACGCCAGGGATTGCCTTTTCTATAGTAAATTTTGCAAAAAATAATTTTTTACTGTCGCAAATTTTAAATACGCCAGGGATTACCTTTTCTATAGTAAATTATTCAAAAAATAATTTTATACTGTCGCAAATTTTAATTACGCCAGGGATTTCCTTTTCTATAGTAAATTATTCAAAAAATAATTTTCAACTGTCGCAAATTTTAAATACGCCAGGGATTGCCTTTTCTATAGTAAATTATTCAAAAAATAATTTTTACTGTCGCAAATTTTAATTACGCCAGAGATTGCCTTTTCTATAGTAAATTATTCAAAAAATAATTTTCTACTGTCGCAAATTTTAATTGCGCCAGGGATTGCCTATTCTATAGTAAATTATTCAAAAAATTATTTTCTACTGTCGCAAATTTTAATTGCGCCAGGGGTTGCCTTTTCTATAGTAAATTATTCAAAAAATAATTTTCAACTGTCGCAAATTTTAATTACGCCAGGGATTGCCTTTTCTATAGTAAATTTTTCAAAAAATAATTTTTTACTGTCGCAAATTTTAATTACGCCAGGGATTGCCTTTTCTATAGTAAATTATTCAGAAAATAATTTTTTACTGTCGCAAATTTTAAATACGCCAGGGATTGCCTTTTCTATAGTAAATTTCTCACAAATTAATTTTTTACTGTCGCAAATTTTAAATATCCCAGGGATTGCCTTTTCTATAGTAAATTATTCAAAAAATAATTTTATACTGTCGCAAATTTTAATTACGCCAGGGATTGCCTTTTCTATAGTAAATTATTCAAAAAATAATTTTCAACTGTCGCAAATTTTAAATACGCCAGGGATTGCCTTTTCTATAGTAAATTATTCAAAAAATAATTTTCTACCGTCGCAAATTTTAATTACGCTAGGGATTGCCTTTTCTATAGTAAATTATTCAAAAATAATTTTCTACTGTCGCAAATTTTAATTGCGCCAGGGATTGCCTTTTCTATAGTAAATTATTCAAAAAATAATTTTCTACTGTCGCAAATTTTAATTGCGCCAGGGATTGCCTTTTCTATAGTAAATTATTCAAAAAATAATTTTCAACTGTCGCAAATTTTGATTACGCCAGGGATTGCCTTTTCTATAGTAAATTTCTCAAAAAATAATTTTCAACTGTCGCAAATTTTAAATACGCCAGGGATTGCCTTTTCTATAGTAAATTATTCAAAAAATAATTTTCTCCTGTCGCAAATTTTAATTACGCCAGGGATTGCCTTTTCTATAGTAAATTATTCAAAAAATAATTTTCAACAGTCGCAAATTTTAAATACGCCAGGGTTTGCCTTTTCTATAGTAAATTATTCAAAAAATAATTTTATACTGTCGAAAATTTTAATTACGCTAGGGATTGCCTTTTCTATAGTAAATTATTCAAAAAATAATTTTCTACTGTCGCAAATTTTAATTGCGCCAGGGATTGCCTTTTCTATAGTAAATTATTCAAAAAATAATTTTCAACTGTCGCAAATTTTAATTACGCCAGGGATTGCCTTTTCTATAGTAAATTTTTCAAAAAATAATTTCCAACTGTCGCAAATTCTAAATACGCCAGGGATTGCCTTTTCTATAGTAAATTATTCAAAAAATAATTTTTTACTGTCGCAAATTTTAATTACGCCAGGGATTGCCTTTTCTATAGTAAATTATTCAAAAAATAATTTTCAACTGTCGCAAATTTTAATTACGCCAGGGATTGCCTTTTCTATAGTAAATTATTCAAAAAATAATTTTATACTGTCGCAAATTTTAATTACGCCAGGGATTGCCTTTTCTATAGTAAATTATTCAAAAAATAATTTTCAACTGTCGCAAATTTTAAATACGCCAGGGATTGCCTTTTCTATAGTAAATTATTCAAAAAATAATTTTCTATTGTCGCAAATTTTAATTACGTCAGGGATTGCCTTTTCTATAGTAAATTATTCAAAAAATAATATTCTACTGTCGCAAATTTTAATTGCGCCAGGGATTGCCTTTTCTATAGTAAATTATTCAAAAAATAATTTTCTACTGTCGCAAATTTTAATTGCGCCAGGGATTGCCTTTTCTATAGTAAATTATTCAAAAAATAATTTTCAACTGTCGCAAATTTTAATTACGCCAGGGATTGCCTTTTCTATAGTAAATTTTTCAAAAAATAATTTTTTACTGTCGAAAATTTTAATTACGCCAGGGATTGCCTTTTCTATAGTAAATTATTCAAAAAATAATTTTCAACTGTCGCAAATTTTAATTACGCCAGGGATTGCCTTTTCTATAGTAAATTATTCAGAAAATAATTTTTTACTGTCGCAAATTTTAAATACGCCAGGGATTGCCTTTTCTATAGTAAATTTCTCACAAATTAATTTTTACTGTCGCAAATTTTAAATATCCCAGGGATTGCCTTTTCTATAGTAAATTATTCAAAAAATAATTTTATACTGTCGCAAATTTTAATTACGCCAGGGATTGCCTTTTCTATAGTAAATTATTCAAAAAATAATTTTCAACTGTCGCAAATTTTAAATACGCCAGGGATTGCCTTTTCTATAGTAAATTATTCAAAAAATAATTTTCTACTGTCGCAAATTTTAATTACGCTAGGGATTGCCTTTTCTATAGTAAATTATTCAAAAAATAATTTTCTACTGTCGCAAATTTTAATTGCGCCAGGGATTGCCTTTTCTATAGTAAATTATTCAAAAAATAATTTTCTACTGTCGCAAATTTTAATTGCGCCAGGGATTGCCTTTTCTATAGTAAATTATTCAAAAAATAATTTTCAACTGTCGCAAATTTTGATTACGCCAGGGATTGCCTTTTCTATAGTAAATTTTTCAAAAAATAATTTTCAACTGTCGCAAATTTTAAATACGCCAGGGATTGCCTTTTCTATAGTAAATTATTCAAAAAATAATTTTCTACTGTCGCAAATTTTAATTACGCCAGGGATTGCCTTTTCTATAGTAAATTATTCAAAAAATAATTTTCAACTGTCGCAAATTTTAAATACGCCAGGGTCTGCCTTTTCTATAGTAAATTATTCAAAAAATAATTTTATACTGTCGCAAATTTTAATTACGCTAGGGATTGCCTTTTCTATAGTAAATTATTCAAAAAATAATTTTCTACTGTCGCAAATTTTAATTGCGCCAGGGATTGCCTTTTCTATAGTAAATTATTCAAAAAATAATTTTCTACAACTAACTTTTGTATCACATCCAGCCTGATAGCATAATTAAGGAATAGAATATCATGGTCAATTGAGCTGAATGGAAGGAGCTGATTTTGAAGATTGACTTTATCCCTATCCAAAATAATTAGAAGATCAAGAGTCGAAGGGTTTGATGTATTAAAAAAAGTATGCGAAGTATTGACAATATTGAGATGCAGAGATTGAATAAGATGAGCAAATTGTTCTGTTAATGCTCTGCGGGGAAGAAGATTTATGTTGAAGTCGCCGCCGGTCACTACACTTTCATAATGTTGGGTAACGTGTGATATCGTATTCTCTAACTCGCGGACTGCATCATCACTAAACTGGTTAGGTGGAAGATATACCGAGGTTAAGACACATTTATTGTTATTGGAGCTAACTTCGATGCACACAAATTAACACGGCAGAGTTTCAGAAGAAGATGTAAGTTTGGCTTTACGGTAATCCTTAATGTAGATGGCTAGACCCCGCCAACACGGTCCCTCCGATCGCTGGAAAATATGTTAAAACCAGGAATGGAAACTTGAGATGATGGGATTGCAGCATTCA
>CAWVNZ010000036.1:0-54109 GCA_963930735.1 Dioctria linearis
GCACATAAAATTTGCGACAGTATAAAATTAGTTTTTGAAAAATTTACTATAGAAAAGGCAATCCCTGGGATATTTAAAATTTGCGACAGTATAAAATTATTTTTTGAATAATTTACTATAGAAAAGGCAATCCCTGGCGCAATTAAAATTTGCGACAGTATAAAATTAGTTTTTGAATAATTTACTATAGAAAAGGCAATCCCTGGCGCACATAAAATTTGCGACAGTAAAAAATTAGTTTTTGAATAATTTACTATATAAAAGGCAATCCCTGGGATATTTAAAATTTGCGACAGTAGAAAATTATTTTTTGAATAATTTACTATAGAAAAGTCAATCCCTGGCGCAATTAAAATTTGCGACAGTATAAAATTAGTTTTTGAATAATTTACTGTAGAAAAGGCAATCCCTGGCGCACATAAAATTTGCGACAGTATAAAATTAGTTTTTGAATAATTTACTATAGAAAAGGCAATCCCTGGCGCACATAAAATTTGCGACAGTTGAAAATTATTTTTTGAATAATTTACTATAGAAAAGGCAATCCCTGGCGCAATTAAAATTTGTGACAGTTGAAAATTATTTTTTGAATAATTTACTATAGAAAAGGCAATCCCTGGCGCACATAAAATTTGCGACAGTTGAAAATTATTTTTTGAAAAATTTACTATATAAAAGGCAATCCCTGGCGTAATTAAAATTTGCGACAGTAGAAAATTATTTTTTGAATAATTTACTATAGAAAAGGCAATCCCTGGCGCACATAAAATTTGCGACAGTATAAAATTATTTTTTGAATAATTTACTATAGAAAAGGCAATCCCTGGCGTAATTAAAATTTGCGACAGTATAAAATTAGTTTTGAAAAATTTACTATAGAAAAGGCAATCCCTGGCGCAATTAAAATTTGCGACAGTATAAAATTAGTTTTTGAATAATTTACTATAGAAAAGGCAATCCCTGGCGCACATAAAATTTGCGACAGTTGAAAATTATTTTTTGAATAATTTACTATAGAAAAGGCAATCCCTGGCGCACATAAAATTTGCGACAGTATAAAATTAGTTTTTGAATAATTTACTATAGAAAAGGCAATCCCTGGCGTAATTAAAATTTGCGACAGTATAAAATTAGTTTTTGAATAATTTACTATAGAAAAGGCAATCCCTGGCGTAATTAAAATTTGCGACAGTATAAAATTAGTTTTTGAAAAATTTACTATAGAAAAGGCAATCCCTGGCGCAATTAAAATTTGCGACAGTATAAAATTAGTTTTTGAAAAATTTACTATAGAAAAGGCAATCCCTGGCGCAATTAAAATTTGCGACAGTTGAAAATTATTTTTTGAATAATTTACTATAGAAAAGGCAATCCCTGGCGCACATAAAATTTGCGACAGTATAAAATTATTTTTTGAATAATTTACTATAGAAAAGGCAATCCCTGGCGCAATTAAAATTTGCGACAGTATAAAATTATTTTTTGAATAATTTACTATAGAAAAGGCAATCCCTGGCGCAATTAAAATTTGCGACAGTATAAAATTAGTTTTTGAATAATTTACTATAGAAAAGGCAATCCCTGGCGTAATTAAATTTGCGACAGTATAAAATTAGTTTTTGAAAAATTTACTATAGAAAAGGCAATCCCTGGCGCAATTAAAATTTGCGACAGTATAAAATTATTTTTTGAATAATTTACTGTAGAAAAGGCAATCCCTGGGATATTTAAAATTTGCGACAGTAAAAAATTATTTTTTGAATAATTTACTATAGAAAAGGCAATCCCTGGCGCAATTAAAATTTGCGACAGTATAAAATTAGTTTTTGAATAATTTACTATAGAAAAGTCAATCCCTGGCGCACATAAAATTTGCGACAGTATAAAATTAGTTTTTGAATAATTTACTATAGAAAAGGCAATCCCTGGGATATTTAAAATTTGCGACATTAAAAAATTAGTTTTTGAATAATTTACTATAGAAAAGGCAATCCCTGGCGCACATAAAATTTGCGACAGTATAAAATTAGTTTTTGAAAAATTTACTATAGAAAAGGCAATCCCTGGGATATTTAAAATTTGCGACAGTATAAAATTATTTTTTGAATAATTTACTATAGAAAAGGCAATCCCTGGCGTAATTAAAATTTGCGACAGTATAAAATTATTTTTTGAATAATTTACTATAGAAAAGGCAATCCCTGGCGCAATTAAAATTTGCGACAGTATAAAATTATTTTTTGAATAATTTACTAGAGAAAAGTCAATCCCTGGCGCACATAAAATTTGTGACAGTTGAAAATTATTTTTTGAATAATTTACTATAGAAAAGGCAATCCCTGGGATATTTAAAATTTGCGACAGTATAAAATTAGTTTTTGAATAATTTACTATAGAAAAGTCAATCCCTGGCGCACATAAAATTTGTGACAGTTGAAAATTAGTTTTTGAATAATTTACTATAGAAAAGGCAATCCCTGGCGCACATAAAATTTGCGACAGTATAAAATTAGTTTTTGAATAATTTACTATAGAAAAGTCAATCCCTGGCGCAATTAAAATTTGTGACAGTATAAAATTAGTTTTTGAATAATTTACTATAGAAAAGTCAATCCCTGGCGCACATAAAATTTGCGACAGTTGAAAATTATTTTTTGAATAATTTACTATAGAAAAGGCAATCCCTGGCGCACATAAAATTTGCGACAGTATAAAATTATTTTTTGAATAATTTACTATAGAAAAGGCAATCCCTGGCGCAATTAAAATTTGCGACAGTATAAAATTATTTTTTGAATAATTTACTATAGAAAAGGCAATCCCTGGCGCAATTAAAATTTGCGACAGTATAAAATTAGTTTTTGAATAATTTACTATAGAAAAGGCAATCCCTGGCGCACATAAAATTTGCGACAGTATAAAATTATTTTTTGAATAATTTACTATAGAAAAGGCAATCCCTGGCGCACATAAAATTTGCGACAGTATAAAATTAGTTTTTGAATAATTTACTATAGAAAAGGCAATCCCTGGCGTAATTAAAATTTGCGACAGTATAAAATTAGTTTTTGAATAATTTACTATAGAAAAGGCAATCCCTGGCGTAATTAAAATTTGCGACAGTATAAAATTAGTTTTTGAAAAATTTACTATAGAAAAGGCAATCCCTGGCGTAATTAAAATTTGCGACAGTATAAAATTAGTTTTTGAAAAATTTACTATATAAAAGGCAATCCCTGGCGTAATTAAAATTTGCGACAGTAGAAAATTATTTTTTGAATAATTTACTATAGAAAAGGCAATCCCTGGCGCACATAAAATTTGCGACAGTATAAAATTATTTTTTGAATAATTTACTATAGAAAAGGCAATCCCTGGCGTAATTAAAATTTGCGACAGTATAAAATTAGTTTTTGAAAAATTTACTATAGAAAAGGCAATCCCTGGCGCAATTAAAATTTGCGACAGTATAAAATTAGTTTTTGAATAATTTACTATAGAAAAGGCAATCCCTGGCGCACATAAAATTTGCGACAGTTGAAAATTATTTTTTGAATAATTTACTATAGAAAAGGCAATCCCTGGCGCACATAAAATTTGCGACAGTATAAAATTAGTTTTTGAATAATTTACTATAGAAAAGGCAATCCCTGGCGCACATAAAATTTGTGACAGTTGAAAATTATTTTTTGAATAATTTACTATAGAAAAGGCAATCCCTGGCGCAATTAAAATTTGTGACAGTTGAAAATTATTTTTTGAATAATTTACTATATAAAAGGCAATACCTGGCGCACATAAAATTTGCGACAGTATAAAATTATTTTTTGAATAATTTACTATAGAAAAGGCAATCCCTGGCGCAATTAAAATTTGCGACAGTATAAAATTATTTTTTGAATAATTTACTATAGAAAAGGCAATCCCTGGCGCACATAAAATTTGCGACAGTATAAAATTATTTTTTGAATAATTTACTATAGAAAAGTCAATCCTGGCGCAATTAAAATTTGCGACAGTAGAAAATTATTTTTTGAATAATTTACTGTAGAAAAGGCAATCCCTGGGATATTTAAAATTTGCGACAGTAGAAAATTATTTTTTGAATAATTTACTATAGAAAAGGCAATCCCTGGGATATTTAAAATTTGCGACAGTAGAAAATTATTTTTTGAATAATTTACTATAGAAAAGGCAATCCCTGGGATATTTAAAATTTGCGACAGTATAAAATTAGTTTTTGAATAATTTACTATAGAAAAGTCAATCCCTGGCGCACATAAAATTTGCGACAGTATAAAATTAGTTTTTGAATAATTTACTATAGAAAAGGCAATCCCTGGCGCACATAAAATTTGCGACAGTATAAAATTAGTTTTTGAATAATTTACTATAGAAAAGTCAATCCCTGGCGCACATAAAATTTGTGACAGTTGAAAATTATTTTTTGAATAATTTACTATAGAAAAGGCAATCCCTGGCGCACATAAAATTTGCGACAGTTGAAAATTATTTTTTGAATAATTTACTATAGAAAAGGCAATCCCTGGCGCACATAAAATTTGCGACAGTATAAAATTATTTTTTGAATAATTTACTATAGAAAAGGCAATCCCTGGCGCAATTAAAATTTGCGACAGTATAAAATTATTTTTTGAATAATTTACTATAGAAAAGGCAATCCCTGGCGCAATTAAAATTTGCGACAGTATAAAATTAGTTTTTGAATAATTTACTATAGAAAAGGCAATCCCTGGCGCACATAAAATTTGTGACAGTTGAAAATTATTTTTTGAATAATTTACTATAGAAAAGGCAATCCCTGGGATATTTAAAATTTGCGACAGTAGAAAATTATTTTTTGAATAATTTACTATAGAAAAGGCAATCCCTGGCGCAATTAAAATTTGCGACAGTATAAAATTATTTTTTGAATAATTTACTGTAGAAAAGGCAATCCCTGGGATATTTAAAATTTGCGACAGTAGAAAATTATTTTTTGAATAATTTACTATAGAAAAGGCAATCCCTGGGATATTTAAAATTTGCGACAGTAGAAAATTATTTTTTGAATAATTTACTATAGAAAAGGCAATCCCTGGCGCAATTAAAATTTGCGACAGTATAAAATTATTTTTTGAATAATTTACTATAGAAAAGGCAATCCCTGGGATATTTAAAATTTGCGACAGTATAAAATTATTTTTTGAATAATTTACTATAGAAAAGGCAATCCCTGGGATATTTAAAATTTGCGACAGTAAAAAATTAGTTTTTGAATAATTTACTATAGAAAAGGCAATCCCTGGCGCACATAAAATTTGCGACAGTATAAAATTAGTTTTTGAATAATTTACTATAGAAAAGGCAATCCCTGGCGCACATAAAATTTGCGACAGTATAAAATTAGTTTTTGAAAAATTTACTATAGAAAAGGCAATCCCTGGCGCACATAAAATTTGCGACAGTTGAAAATTATTTTTTGAAAAATTTACTATAGAAAAGGCAATCCCTGGCGCAATTAAAATTTGCGACAGTATAAAATTATTTTTTGAATAATTTACTATAGAAAAGTCAATCCCTGGCGCAATTAAAATTTGTGACAGTTGAAAATTATTTTTTGAATAATTTACTATATAAAAGGCAATCCCTGGCGCACATAAAATTTGCGACAGTATAAAATTATTTTTTGAATAATTTACTATAGAAAAGGCAATCCCTGGCGCAATTAAAATTTGTGACAGTTGAAAATTATTTTTTGAATAATTTACTATAGAAAAGTCAATCCCTGGGATATTTAAAATTTGCGACAGTATAAAATTATTTTTTGAATAATTTACTATAGAAAAGTCAATCCCTGGCGCAATTAAAATTTGTGACAGTTGAAAATTATTTTTTGAATAATTTACTATAGAAAAGGCAATCCCTGGCGCACATAAAATTTGCGACAGTATAAAATTAGTTTTTGAAAAAATTTACTATATAAAAGGCAATCCCTGGCGTAATTAAAATTTGCGACAGTAGAAAATTATTTTTTGAATAATTTACTGTAGAAAAGGCAATCCCTGGGATATTTAAAATTTGCGACAGTAGAAAATTATTTTTTGAATAATTTACTATAGAAAAGGCAATCCCTGGCGCAATTAAAATTTGTGACAGTTGAAAATTATTTTTTGAATAATTTACTATATAAAAGGCAATCCCTGGCGCACATAAAATTTGTGACAGTTGAAAATTATTTTTTGAATAATTTACTATAGAAAAGTCAATCCCTGGCGCAATTAAAATTTGTGACAGTTGAAAATTAGTTTTTGAATAATTTACTATAGAAAAGGCAATCCCTGGCGCAATTAAAATTTGCGACAGTAGAAAATTATTTTTTGAATAATTTACTATAGAAAAGTCAATCCCTGGCGCAATTAAAATTTGTGACAGTAGAAAATTATTTTTTGAATAATTTACTATAGAAAAGTCAATCCCTGGCGCAATTAAAATTTGCGACAGTATAAAATTAGTTTTTGAATAATTTACTATAGAAAAGTCAATCCCTGGCGCAATTAAAATTTGTGACAGTAGAAAATTATTTTTTGAATAATTTACTATAGAAAAGGCAATCCCTGGCGCAATTAAAATTTGTGACAGTAGAAAATTATTTTTTGAATAATTTACTATAGAAAAGTCAATCCCTGGCGCAATTAAAATTTGCGACAGTAGAAAATTATTTTTTGAATAATTTACTGTAGAAAAGGCAATCCCTGGGATATTTAAAATTTGCGACAGTAGAAAATTATTTTTTGAATAATTTACTATAGAAAAGGCAATCCCTGGGATATTTAAAATTTGCGACAGTAGAAAATTATTTTTTGAATAATTTACTATAGAAAAGGCAATCCCTGGCGCAATTAAAATTTGCGACAGTATAAAATTATTTTTTGAATAATTTACTATAGAAAAGTCAATCCCTGGCGCAATTAAAATTTGTGACAGTTGAAAATTATTTTTTGAATAATTTACTATAGAAAAGGCAATCCCTGGCGCAATTAAAATTTGCGACAGTAGAAAATTATTTTTTGAATAATTTACTATAGAAAAGTCAATCCCTGGCGCAATTAAAATTTGTGACAGTAGAAAATTAGTTTTTGAATAATTTACTATAGAAAAGTCAATCCCTGGCGCAATTAAAATTTGTGACAGTTGAAAATTATTTTTTGAATAATTTACTATATAAAAGGCAATCCCTGGCGCACATAAAATTTGTGACAGTTGAAAATTATTTTTTGAATAATTTACTATAGAAAAGTCAATCCCTGGCGCAATTAAAATTTGTGACAGTTGAAAATTATTTTTTGAATAATTTACTATAGAAAAGGCAATCCCTGGCGCACATAAAATTTGCGACAGTATAAAATTAGTTTTTGAATAATTTACTATAGAAAAGGCAATCCCTGGCGCAATTAAAATTTGCGACAGTTGAAAATTATTTTTTGAATAATTTACTATAGAAAAGTCAATCCCTGGCGCAATTAAAATTTGTGACAGTTGAAAATTAGTTTTTGAATAATTTACTATATAAAAGGCAATCCCTGGCGCAATTAAAATTTGCGACAGTATAAAATTATTTTTTGAATAATTTACTATAGAAAAGGCAATCCCTGGCGTAATTAAAATTTGCGACAGTAGAAAATTATTTTTTGAATAATTTACTATAGAAAAGGCAATCCCTGGCGCACATAAAATTTGCGACAGTTGAAAATTAGTTTTTGAATAATTTACTATAGAAAAGGCAATCCCTGGCGTAATTAAAATTTGCGACAGTATAAAATTAGTTTTTGAATAATTTACTATAGAAAAGGCAATCCCTGGCGCAATTAAAATTTGCGACAGTATAAAATTAGTTTTTGAATAATTTACTATAGAAAAGGCAATCGCTGGCGTAATTAAAATTTGCGACAGTATAAAGTTAGTTTTTGAATAATTTACTATAGAAAAGTCAATCCCTGGCGCACATAAAATTTGTGACAGTTGAAAATTATTTTTTGAATAATTTACTATAGAAAAGGCAATCCCTGGCGCACATAAAATTTGCGACAGTTGAAAATTATTTTTTGAATAATTTACTATAGAAAAGGCAATCCCTGGCGCACATAAAATTTGCGACAGTATAAAATTATTTTTTGAATAATTTACTATAGAAAAGGCAATCCCTGGCGCAATTAAAATTTGTGACAGTTGAAAATTATTTTTTGAATAATTTACTATAGAAAAGGCAATCCCTGGCGCAATTAAAATTTGTGACAGTATAAAATTAGTTTTTGAATAATTTACTATAGAAAAGGCAATCCCTGGCGCACATAAAATTTGTGACAGTTGAAAATTATTTTTTGAATAATTTACTATATAAAAGGCAATCCCTGGCGCACATAAAATTTGCGACAGTATAAAATTATTTTTTGAATAATTTACTATAGAAAAGTCAATCCCTGGCGCACATAAAATTTGTGACAGTTGAAAATTATTTTTTGAATAATTTATTATAGAAAAGGCAATCCCTGGCGCACATAAAATTTGTGACAGTTGAAAATTATTTTTTGAATAATTTACTATATAAAAGGCAATCCCTGGCGCACATAAAATTTGCGACAGTATAAAATTATTTTTTGAATAATTTACTATAGAAAAGTCAATCCCTGGCGTAATTAAAATTTGCGACAGTAGAAAATTATTTTTTGAATAATTTACTATAGAAAAGGCAATCCCTGGCGCACATAAAATTTGTGACAGTTGAAAATTATTTTTTGAATAATTTACTATAGAAAAGGCAATCCCTGGCGCACATAAAATTTGCGACAGTATAAAATTATTTTTTGAATAATTTACTATAGAAAAGTCAATCCCTGGCGCAATTAAAATTTGTGACAGTATAAAATTAGTTTTTGAATAATTTACTATAGAAAAGGCAATCCCTGGCGCAATTAAAATTTGTGACAGTTGAAAATTATTTTTTGAATAATTTACTATATAAAAGGCAATCCCTGGCGCACATAAAATTTGTGACAGTTGAAAATTATTTTTTGAATAATTTACTATATAAAAGTCAATCCCTGGCGCAATTAAAATTTGTGACAGTTGAAAATTATTTTTTGAATAATTTACTATAGAAAAGTCAATCCCTGGCGCAATTAAAATTTGCGACAGTATAAAATTAGTTTTTGAATAATTTACTATAGAAAAGTCAATCCCTGGCGCACATAAAATTTGTGACAGTTGAAAATTATTTTTTGAATAATTTACTATAGAAAAGGCAATCCCTGGCGCAATTAAAATTTGTGACAGTTGAAAATTATTTTTTGAAAAATTTACTATATAAAAGGCAATCCCTGGCGCACATAAAATTTGTGACAGTTGAAAATTATTTTTTGAATAATTTACTATAGAAAAGTCAATCCCTGGCGCAATTAAAATTTGTGACAGTTGAAAATTATTTTTTGAATAATTTACTATAGAATATTCAATCCCTGGCGCAATTAAAATTTGCGACAGTAGAAAATTATTTTTTGAATAATTTACTATAGAAAAGGCAATCCCTGGCGCAATTAAAATTTGCGACAGTATAAAATTAGTTTTTGAATAATTTACTATAGAAAAGGCAATCCCTGGCGCACATAAAATTTGTGACAGTTGAAAATTATTTTTTGAATAATTTACTATAGATAAGGCAATCCCTGGCGCACATAAAATTTGCGACAGTATAAAATTATTTTTTGAATAATTTACTATAGAAAAGTCAATCCCTGGCGCAATTAAAATTTGTGACAGTATAAAATTAGTTTTTGAATAATTTACTATAGAAAAGGCAATCCCTGGCGCAATTAAAATTTGTGACAGTTGAAAATTATTTTTTGAATAATTTACTATATAAAAGGCAATCCCTGGCGCACATAAAATTTGTGACAGTTGAAAATTAGTTTTTGAAAAATTTACTATAGAAAAGTCAATCCCTGGCGCACATAAAATTTGCGACAGTATAAAATTATTTTTTGAATAATTTACTATAGAAAAGGCAATCCCTGGCGCACATAAAATTTGCGACAGTATAAAATTATTTTTTGAATAATTTACTATAGAAAAGTCAATCCCTGGCGTAATTAAAATTTGCGACAGTAGAAAATTATTTTTTGAATAATTTACTATAGAAAAGGCAATCCCTGGCGCACATAAAATTTGTGACAGTTGAAAATTATTTTTTGAATAATTTACTATAGAAAAGGCAATCCCTGGCGCACATAAAATTTGCGACAGTATAAAATTATTTTTTGAATAATTTACTATAGAAAAGTCAATCCCTGGCGCAATTAAAATTTGTGACAGTATAAAATTAGTTTTTGAATAATTTACTATAGAAAAGGCAATCCCTAGCGCAATTAAAATTTGTGACAGTTGAAAATTATTTTTTGAATAATTTACTATATAAAAGGCAATCCCTGGCGCACATAAAATTTGTGACAGTTGAAAATTAGTTTTTGAAAAATTTACTATAGAAAAGTCAATCCCTGGCGCACATAAAATTTGCGACAGTATAAAATTATTTTTTGAATAATTTACTATAGAAAAGGCAATCCCTGGCGTAATTAAAATTTGCGACAGTATAAAATTATTTTTTGAATAATTTACTATAGAAAAGTCAATCCCTGGCGTAATTAAAATTTGCGACAGTAGAAAATTATTTTTTGAATAATTTACTATAGAAAAGGCAATCCCTGGCGTAATTAAAATTTGTGACAGTTAAAAATTATTTTTTGAATAATTTACTATAGAAAAGTCAATCCCTGGCGTAATTAAAATTTGCGACAGTATAAAATTAGTTTTTGAATAATTTACTATAGAAAAGTCAATCCCTGGCGCACATAAAATTTGTGACAGTTGAAAATTATTTTTTGAATAATTTACTATAGAAAAGTCAATCCCTGGCGCAATTAAAATTTGTGACAGTTGAAAATTATTTTTTGAATAATTTACTATAGAAAAGGCTATCCCTGGCGCACATAAAATTTGCGACAGTAGAAAATTATTTTTTGAATAATTTACTATAGAAAAGGCAATCCCTGGCGCAATTAAAATTTGTGACAGTTGAAAATTATTTTTTGAATAATTTACTATAGAAAAGGCAATCCCTGGCGCACATAAAATTTGCGACAGTATAAAATTAGTTTTTGAATAATTTACTATAGAAAAGGCAATCCCTGGCGTAATTAAAATTTGCGACAGTTGAAAATTATTTTTTGAATAATTTACTATAGAAAAGTCAATCCCTGGCGCAATTAAAATTTGCGACAGTATAAAATTAGTTTTTGAATAATTTACTATAGAAAAGTCAATCCCTGGCGCACATAAAATTTGTGACAGTTGAAAATTATTTTTTGAATAATTTACTATAGAAAAGTCAATCCCTGGCGCACATAAAATTTGCGACAGTTGAAAATTATTTTTTGAATAATTTACTATAGAAAAGGCAATCCCTGGCGTAATTAAAATTTGCGACAGTTGAAAATTATTTTTTGAATAATTTACTATAGAAAAGGCAATCCCTGGCGCACATAAAATTTGCGACAGTATAAAATTAGTTTTTGAATAATTTACTATAGAAAAGGCAATCCCTGGCGCAATTAAAATTTGCGACAGTATAAAATTAGTTTTTGAAAAATTTACTATATAAAAGGCAATCCCTGGCGCAATTAACATTTGTGACAGTTGAAAATTATTTTTTGAATAATTTACTATAGAAAAGTCAATCCCTGGCGCAATTAAAATTTGCGACAGTATAAAATTAGTTTTTGAAAAATTTACTATAGAAAAGGCAATCCCTGGCGCAATTAAAATTTGCGACAGTATAAAATTAGTTTTTGAATAATTTACTATATAAAAGGCAATCCCTGGCGTAATTAAAATTTGCGACAGTATAAAATTATTTTTTGAATAATTTACTATAGAAAAGGCAATCCCTGGCGCAATTAAAATTTGTGACAGTTGAAAATTATTTTTTGAATAATTTACTATAGAAAAGTCAATCCCTGGCGCAATTAAAATTTGTGACAGTTGAAAATTATTTTTTGAATAATTTACTATAGAAAAGTCAATCCCTGGCGCACATAAAATTTGTGACAGTATAAAATTAGTTTTTGAAAAATTTACTATAGAAAAGTCAATCCCTGGCGCAATTAAAATTTGTGACAGTATAAAATTATTTTTTGAATAATTTACTATAGAAAAGGCAATCCCTGGCGTAATTAAAATTTGCGACAGTTGAAAATTAGTTTTTGAATAATTTACTATATAAAAGGCAATCCCTGGCGTAATTAAAATTTGCGACAGTATAAAATTATTTTTTGAATAATTTACTATAGAAAAGGCAATCCCTGGCGCAATTAAAATTTGTGACAGTATAAAATTAGTTTTTGAATAATTTACTATAGAAAAGGCAATCCCTGGCGCAATTAAAATTTGTGACAGTATAAAATTATTTTTTGAATAATTTACTATAGAAAAGGCAATCCCTGGCGTAATTAAAATTTGCGACAGTATAAAATTATTTTTTGAATAATTTACTATAGAAAAGGCAATCCCTGGCGCAATTAAAATTTGTGACAGTATAAAATTAGTTTTTGAATAATTTACTATAGAAAAGGCAATCCCTGGCGCAATTAAAATTTGCGACAGTATAAAATTAGTTTTTGAAAAATTTACTATATAAAAGGCAATCCCTGGCGCAATTAAAATTTGTGACAGTTGAAAATTATTTTTTGAATAATTTACTATAGAAAAGGCAATCCCTGGCGCAATTAAAATTTGTGACAGTATAAAATTAGTTTTTGAAAAATTTACTATAGAAAAGGCAATCCCTGGCGCAATTAAAATTTGCGACAGTATAAAATTAGTTTTTGAATAATTTACTATATAAAAGGCAATCCCTGGCGTAATTAAAATTTGCGACAGTATAAAATTATTTTTTGAATAATTTACTATAGAAAAGGCAATCCCTGGCGCAATTAAAATTTGTGACAGTTGAAAATTATTTTTTGAATAATTTACTATAGAAAAGTCAATCCCTGGCGCAATTAAAATTTGTGACAGTTGAAAATTATTTTTTGAATAATTTACTATAGAAAAGTCAATCCCTGGCGCACATAAAATTTGTGACAGTATAAAATTAGTTTTTTTTAATTACGCCAGGGATTGCCTTTTCTATAGTAAATTATTCAAAAACTAATTTTCAACTGTCGCAAATTTTAATTACGCCAGGGATTGACTTTTCTATAGTAAATTATTCAAAAAATAATTTTATACTGTCGCAAATTTTAATTGCGCCAGGGATTGACTTTTCTATAGTAAATTATTCAAAAAATAATTTTATACTGTCACAAATTTTAATTGCGCCAGGGATTGACTTTTCTATAGTAAATTATTCAAAAAATAATTTTCAACTGTCACAAATTTTAATTGCGCCAGGGATTGACTTTTCTATAGTAAATTATTCAAAAAATAATTTTTTACTGTCGCAAATTTTAAATATCCCAGGGATTGCCTTTTCTATAGTAAATTATTCAAAAACTAATTTTATACTGTCGCAAATTTTAAATATCCCAGGGATTGCCTTTTCTACAGTAAATTATTCAAAAAATAATTTTATACTGTCGCAAATTTTAATTACGCCAGGGATTGCCTTTTCTATAGTAAATTATTCAAAAAATAATTTTATACTGTCGCAAATTTTAATTGCGCCAGGGATTGACTTTTATATAGTAAATTATTCAAAAAATAATTTTATACTGTCGCAAATTTTAATTACGCCAGGGATTGACTTTTCTATAGTAAATTATTCAAAAAATAATTTTCAACTGTCACAAATTTTAATTGCGCCAGGGATTGACTTTTCTATAGTAAATTATTCAAAAAATAATTTTCTACTGTCGCAAATTTTAATTGCGCCAGGGATTGACTTTTCTATAGTAAATTATTCAAAAAATAATTTTCAACTGTCACAAATTTTAATTGCGCCAGGGATTGCCTTTTCTATAGTAAATTATTCAAAAAATAATTTTCAACTGTCACAAATTTTAAATATCCCAGGGATTGCCTTTTCTATAGTAAATTATTCAAAAAATAATTTTATACTGTCGCAAATTTTAATTACGCCAGGGATTGCCTTTTCTATAGTAAATTATTCAAAAAATAATTTTCTACTGTCGCAAATTTTAAATATCCCAGGGATTGCCTTTTCTATAGTAAATTATTCAAAAAATAATTTTCTACTGTCGCAAATTTTAATTGCACCAGGGATTGACTTTTCTATAGTAAATTATTCAAAAAATAATTTTCTACTGTCGCAAATTTTAATTGCGCCAGGGATTGACTTTTCTATAGTAAATTATTCAAAAAATAATTTTCAACTGTCGCAAATTTTAATTGCTCCAGGGATTGACTTTTCTATAGTAAATTATTCAAAAAATAATTTTATACTGTCGCAAATTTTAATTACGCCAGGGATTGACTTTTCTATAGTAAATTATTCAAAAAATAATTTTATACTGTCGCAAATTTTAATTACGCCAGGGATTGCCTTTTCTATAGTAAATTATTCAAAAAATAATTTTCAACTGTCACAAATTTTAATTGCGCCAGGGATTGACTTTTCTATAGTAAATTATTCAAAAACTAATTTTATACTGTCGCAAATTTTAATTACGCCAGGGATTGCCTTTTCTATAGTAAATTATTCAAAAAATAATTTTATACTGTCGCAAATTTTATGTGCGCCAGGGATTGCCTTTTATATAGTAAATTTTTCAAAAACTAATTTTATACTGTCACAAATTTTAATTGCGCCAGGGATTGCCTTTTCTATAGTAAATTATTCAAAAAATAATTTTCAACTGTCACAAATTTTAATTGCGCCAGGGATTGACTTTTCTATAGTAAATTATTCAAAAAATAATTTTCAACTGTCACAAATTTTAATTGCGCCAGGGATTGACTTTTCTATAGTAAATTATTCAAAAAATAATTTTATACTGTCGCAAATTTTAATTGCGCCAGGGATTGCCTTTTCTATAGTAAATTATTCAAAAAATAATTTTCAACTGTCACAAATTTTAATTGCGCCAGGGATTGCCTTTTCTATAGTAAATTATTCAAAAAATAATTTTCTACTGTCGCAAATTTTAATTGCGCCAGGGATTGCCTTTTCTATAGTAAATTATTCAAAAAATAATTTTCAACTGTCACAAATTTTAATTGCGCCAGGGATTGCCTTTTCTATAGTAAATTTTTCAAAAAATAATTTTCAACTGTCACAAATTTTATGTGCGCCAGGGATTGCCTTTTCTATAGTAAATTTTTCAAAAAATAATTTTCAACTGTCACAAATTTTATGTGCGCCAGGGATTGCCTTTTATATAGTAAATTATTCAAAAAATAATTTTATACTGTCGCAAATTTTAATTACGCCAGGGATTGCCTTTTCTATAGTAAATTATTCAAAAAATAATTTTATACTGTCGCAAATTTTAAATATCCCAGGGATTGCCTTTTCTATAGTAAATTTTTCAAAAACTAATTTTCAACTGTCACAAATTTTAATTGCGCCAGGGATTGACTTTTCTATAGTAAATTATTCAAAAAATAATTTTCAACTGTCACAAATTTTAATTGCGCCAGGGATTGCCTTTTCTATAGTAAATTATTCAAAAAATAATTTTATACTGTCGCAAATTTTAATTACGCCAGGGATTGCCTTTTCTATAGTAAATTATTCAAAAAATAATTTTATACTGTCGCAAATTTTAATTGCGCCAGGGATTGCCTTTTCTATAGTAAATTATTCAAAAAATAATTTTCTACTGTCGCAAATTTTAAATATCCCAGGGATTGCCTTTTCTATAGTAAATTATTCAAAAAATAATTTTATACTGTCGCAAATTTTAAATATCCCAGGGATTGCCTTTTCTATAGTAAATTATTCAAAAAATAATTTTATACTGTCGCAAATTTTAATTACGCCAGGGATTGCCTTTTCTATAGTAAATTATTCAAAAAATAATTTTATACTGTCGCAAATTTTAATTGCGCCAGGGATTGACTTTTATATAGTAAATTTTTCAAAAACTAATTTTCAACTGTCACAAATTTTAATTGCGCCAGGGATTGCCTTTTCTATAGTAAATTATTCAAAAACTAATTTTCAACTGTCGCAAATTTAAATTACGCCAGGGATTGCCTTTTCTATAGTAAATTATTCAAAAAATAATTTTATACTGTCGCAAATTTTATGTGCGCCAGGGATTGCCTTTTCTATAGTAAATTATTCAAAAACTAATTTTATACTGTCGCAAATTTTAATTGCGCCAGGGATTGACTTTTCTATAGTAAATTATTCAAAAAATAATTTTATACTGTCACAAATTTTAATTGCGCCAGGGATTGACTTTTCTATAGTAAATTATTCAAAAAATAATTTTATACTGTCGCAAATTTTAATTGCGCCAGGGATTGCCGTTTCTATAGTAAATTATTCAAAAAATAATTTTATACTGTCACAAATTTTAATTGCGCCAGGGATTGCCTTTTCTATAGTAAATTATTCAAAAAATAATTTTATACTGTCGCAAATTTTAATTACGCCAGGGATTGCCTTTTATATAGTAAATTTTTCAAAAACTAATTTTATACTGTCGCAAATTTTAATTGCGCCAGGGATTGCCTTTTCTATAGTAAATTATTCAAAAACTAATTTTATACTGTCGCAAATTTTATGTGCGCCAGGGATTGACTTTTCTATAGTAAATTATTCAAAAACTAATTTTATACTGTCACAAATTTTATGTGCGCCAGGGATTGCCTTTTCTATAGTAAATTATTCAAAAACTAATTTTTTACTGTCGCAAATTTTAAATATCCCAGGGATTGCCTTTTCTATAGTAAATTTTTCAAAAACTAATTTTATACTGTCGCAAATTTTAAATATCCCAGGGATTGCCTTTTCTATAGTAAATTATTCAAAAAATAATTTTCAACTGTCGCAAATTATAATTACGCCAGGGATTGCCTTTTCTATAGTAAATTATTCAAAAAATAATTTTATACTGTCGCAAATTTTAATTACGCCAGGGATTGCCTTTTCTATAGTAAATTTTTCAAAAACTAATTTTATACTGTCGCAAATTTTAAATATCCCAGGGATTGCCTTTTCTATAGTAAATTATTCAAAAAATAATTTTCAACTGTCGCAAATTTTAATTACGCCAGGGATTGCCTTTTCTATAGTAAATTATTCAAAAAATAATTTTATACTGTCGCAAATTTTAATTACGCCAAGGATTGCCTTTTATATAGTAAATTTTTCAAAAACTAATTTTATACTGTCGCAAATTTTAATTGCGCCAGGGATTGCCTTTTCTATAGTAAATTATTCAAAAAATAATTTTATACTGTCGCAAATTTTATGTGCGCCAGGGATTGACTTTTCTATAGTAAATTATTCAAAAACTAATTTTATACTGTCACAAATTTTATGTGCGCCAGGGATTGCCTTTTCTATAGTAAATTATTCAAAAACTAATTTTTTACTGTCGCAAATTTTAAATATCCCAGGGATTGCCTTTTCTATAGTAAATTTTTCAAAAACTAATTTTATACTGTCGCAAATTTTAATTGCGCCAGGGATTGCCTTTTCTATAGTAAATTATTCAAAAAATAATTTTCAATTGTCACAAATTTTAATTACGCCAGGGATTGACTTTTCTATAGTAAATTATTCAAAAAATAATTTTATACTGTCGCAAATTTTATGTGCGCCAGGGATTGCCTTTTCTATAGTAAATTTTTCAAAAACTAATTTTCAACTGTCG
The DNA here is from genome assembly GCA_963930735.1 of Dioctria linearis. NCBI lineage: Eukaryota > Metazoa > Arthropoda > Insecta > Diptera > Asilidae > Dioctria > Dioctria linearis. Next base: position 17,901 of record CAWVNZ010000036.1, read on the forward strand.
CAAATTTTAAATATCCCAGGGATTGACTTTTCTATAGTAAATTATTCAAAAAATAATTTTCAACTGTCACAAATTTTATGTGCGCCAGGGATTGCCTTTTCTATAGTAAATTATTCAAAAAATAATTTTATACTGTCACAAATTTTAATTGCGCCAGGGATTGCCATTTCTATAGTAAATTTTTCAAAAAATAATTTTCAACTGTCACAAATTTTATGTGCGCCAGGGATTGCCTTTTCTATAGTAAATTATTCAAAAACTAATTTTATACTGTCGCAAATTTTAATTACGCCAGGGATTGCCTTTTATATAGTAAATTTTTCAAAAACTAATTTTATACTGTCGCAAATTTTAATTGCGCCAGGGATTGCCTTTTCTATAGTAAATTATTCAAAAAATAATTTTATACTGTCGCAAATTTTATGTGCGCCAGGGATTGACTTTTCTATAGTAAATTATTCAAAAAATAATTTTATACTGTCGCAAATTTTATGTGCGCCAGGGATTGACTTTTCTATAGTAAATTTTTCAAAAACTAATTTTATACTGTCGCAAATTTCAATTGCGCCAGGGATTGCCTTTTCTATAGTAAATTATTCAAAAAATAATTTTATACTGTCGCAAATTTTATGTGCGCCAGGGATTGACTTTATTTTTTGAATAATTTACTATAGAAAAGGCAATCCCTGGCGCAATTAAAATTTGCGACAGTAGAAAATTATTTTTTGAATAATTTACTATAGAAAAGGCAATCCCTGGCGTAATTAAAATTTGCGACAGTATAAAATTATTTTTTGAATAATTTACTATAGAAAAGGCAATCCCTGGCGTAATTAAAATTTGCGACAGTTGAAAATTAGTTTTTGAATAATTTACTCTATAAAAGTCAATCCCTGGCGCAATTAAAATTTGTGACAGTTGAAAATTATTTTTTGAATAATTTACAATAGAAAAGGCAATCCCTGGCGCAATTAAAATTTGTGACAGTTGAAAATTATTTTTTGAATAATTTACTATAGAAAAGGCAATCCCTGGCGCACATAAAATTTGCGACAGTATAAAATTAGTTTTTGAATAATTTACTATAGAAAAGGCAATCCCTGGCGCACATAAAATTTGTGACAGTATAAAATTAGTTTTTGAATAATTTACTATAGAAAAGTCAATCCCTGGCGTAATTAAAATTTGTGACAGTTGAAAATTAGTTTTTGAAAAATTTACTATAGAAAAGGCAATCCCTGGCGCACATAAAATTTGCGACAGTATAAAATTATTTTTTGAATAATTTACTATAGAAAAGGCAATCCCTGGCGCACATAAAATTTGTGACAAAATAATTTTATACTGTCGCAAATTTTAATTGCGCCAGGGATTGCCTTTTCTATAGTAAATTATTCAAAAAATAATTTTATACTGTCGCAAATTTTATGTGCGCCAGGGATTGCCTTTTCTATAGTAAATTATTCAAAAAATAATTTTCAACTGTCACAAATTTAATTGCGCCAGGGATTGCCTTTTCTATAGTAAATTATTCAAAAAATAATTTTATACTGTCGCAAATTTTAATTACGCCAGGGATTGCCTTTTATATAGTAAATTTTTCAAAAACTAATTTTATACTGTCACAAATTTTATTACGCCAGGGATTGACTTTTCTATAGTAAATTATTCAAAAACTAATTTTATACTGTCACAAATTTTAATTGCGCCAGGGATTGACTTTTCTATAGTAAATTATTCAAAAAATAATTTTCAACTGTCACAAATTTTATGTGCGCCAGGGATTGCCTTTTCTATAGTAAATTATTCAAAAAATAATTTTATACTGTCACAAATTTTAATTGCGCCAGGGATTGCCTTTTCTATAGTAAATTTTTCAAAAATAATTTTATACTGTCGCAAATATTAATTGCGCCAGGGATTGCCTTTTCTATAGTAAATTTTTCAAAAAATAATTTTCAACTGTCACAAATTTTATGTGCGCCAGGGATTGCCTTTTATATAGTAAAATTATTCAAAAAATAATTTTATACTGTCGCAAATTTTAATTACGCCAGGGATTGCCTTTTATATAGTAAATTTTTCAAAAACTAATTTTATACTGTCGCAAATTTTATGTGCGCCAGGGATTGCCTTTTCTATAGTAAATTATTCAAAAACTAATTTTATACTGTCGCAAATTTTAATTACGCCAGGGATTGCACTTTTATATAGTAAATTATTCAAAAACTAATTTTATACTGTCACAAATTTTAATTGCGCCAGGGATTGCCTTTTCTATAGTAAATTATTCAAAAACTAATTTTATACTGTCGCAAATTTTAATTACGCCAGGGATTGCCTTTTATATAGTAAATTTTTCAAAAACTAATTTTATACTGTCGCAAATTTTATGTGCGCCAGGATTGCCTTTTCTATAATTTTTCAAAAAATAATTTTCAACTGTCACAAATTTTAATTGCGCCAGGGATTGCCTTTTCTATAGTAAATTATTCAAAAAATAATTTTCAACTGTCACAAATTTTAATTGCGCCAGGGATTGCCTTTTCTATAGTAAATTTTTCAAAAAATAATTTTCAACTGTCACAAATTTTATGTGCGCCAGGGATTGCCTTTTATATAGTAAATTATTCAAAAAATAATTTTCAACTGTCGCAAATTTTAATTACGCCAGGGATTGACTTTTCTATAGTAAATTATTCAAAAAATAATTTTCAACTGTCACAAATTTTAATTACGCCAGGGATTGACTTTTCTATAGTAAATTATTCAAAAAATAATTTTATACTGTCGCAAATTTTATGTGCGCCAGGGATTGCCTTTTCTATAGTAAATTATTCAAAAAATAATTTTCAACTGTCGCAAATTTTAATTACGCCAGGGATTGCCTTTTCTATAGTAAATTATTCAAAAAATAATTTTCTACTGTCACAAATTTTAATTGCGCCAGGGATTGACTTTTCTATAGTAAATTTTTCAAAAACTAATTTTATACTGTCGCAAATTTTAATTGCGCCAGGGATTGCCTTTTCTATAGTAAATTATTCAAAAAATAATTTTATACTGTCGCAAATTTTAATTGCGCCAGGGATTGCCTTTTCTATAGTAAATTATTCAAAAAATAATTTTATACTGTCGCAAATTTTAATTGCGCCAGGGATTGCCTTTTCTATAGTAAATTATTCAAAAAATAATTTTCAACTGTCACAAATTTTAATTACGCCAGGGATTGCCTTTTCTATAGTAAATTATTCAAAAAATAATTTTATACTGTCGCAAATTTTATGTGCGCCAGGGATTGACTTTTCTATAGTAAATTATTCAAAAATAATTTTCAACTGTCACAAATTTTAATTGCGCCAGGGATTGACTTTTCTATAGTAAAATTATTCAAAAAATAATTTTCTACTGTCACAAATTTTAATTGCGCCAGGGATTGACTTTTCTATAGTAAATTATTCAAAAAATAATTTTCAACTGTCGCAAATTTAAATATCCCAGGGATTGCCTTTTATATAGTAAATTTTTCAAAAACTAATTTTCAACTGTCACAAATTTTAATTGCGCCAGGGATTGACTTTTCTATAGTAAATTATTCAAAAAATAATTTTCAACTGTCACAAATTTTAATTGCGCCAGGGATTGCCTTTTCTATAGTAAATTATTCAAAAACTAATTTTATACTGTCGCAAATTTTAATTACGCCAGGGATTGCCTTTTCTATAGTAAATTATTCAAAAAATATTTTTATACTGTCGCAAATTTTAAATATCCCAGGGATTGCCTTTTCTATAGTAAATTTTTCAAAAACTAATTTTATACTGTCGCAAATTTTAATTGCGCCAGGGATTGCCTTTTCTATAGTAAATTATTCAAAAACTAATTTTTTACTGTCGCAAATTTTAAATATCCCAGGGATTGCCTTTTCTATAGTAAATTTTTCAAAAACTAATTTTATATTGTCGCAAATTTTAATTGCGCCAGGGATTGCCTTTTCTATAGTAAATTATTCAAAAAATAATTTTCTACTGTCACAATTTTAATTGCGCCAGGGATTGCCTTTTCTATAGTAAATTATTCAAAAAATAATTTTCTACTGTCCACAAATTTTAATTGCGCCAGGGATTGCCTTTTCTATAGTAAATTATTCAAAAAATAATTTTCAACTGTCACAAATTTTAATTGCGCCAGGATTGCCTTTTCTATAGTAAATTTTTCAAAACTAATTTTATACTGTCGCAAATTTTAATTACGCCAGGGATTGCCTTTTCTATAGTAAATTATTCAAAAAATAATTTTCTACTGTCACAAATTTTAATTGCGCCAGGGATTGACTTTTTCTATAGTAAATTATTCAAAAACTAATTTTATACTGTCGCAAATTTTAATTGCGCCAGGGATTGACTTTTCTATAGTAAATTATTCAAAAATAATTTTCAACTGTCACAAATTTTAATTGCGCCAGGGATTGCCTTTTCTATAGTAAATTATTCAAAAACTAATTTTATACTGTCGCAAATTTTAATTACGCCAGGGATTGCCTTTTCTATAGTAAATTATTCAAAAAATAATTTTCTACTGTCACAAATTTTAATTGCGCCAGGGATTGACTTTTCTATAGTAAATTATTCAAAAAATAATTTTCAACTGTCGCAAATTTTAATTACGCCAGGGATTGACTTTTCTATAGTAAATTATTCAAAAAATAATTTTCAACTGTCACAAATTTTAATTGCGCCAGGGATTGCCTTTTCTATAGTAAATTATTCAAAAAATAATTTTCAACTGTCACAAATTTTAATTGCGCCAGGGATTGCCTTTTCTATAGTAAATTATTCAAAAATAATTTCAACTGTCACAAATTTTAATTGCGCCAGGGATTGACTTTTCTATAGTAAATTATTCAAAAAATAATTTTATACTGTCGCAAATTTTATGTGCGCCAGGGATTGCCTTTTCTATAGTAAATTATTCAAAAAATAATTTTCAACTGTCACAAATTTTATGTGCGCCAGGGATTGCCTTTTCTATAGTAAATTATTCAAAAAATAATTTTATACTGTCACAAATTTTAATTGCGCCAGGATTGCCTTTTCTATAGTAAATTATTCAAAAAATAATTTTCAACTGTCACAAATTTTAATTGCGCCAGGGATTGACTTTTCTATAGTAAATTATTCAAAAAATATTTTCAACTGTCACAAATTTTAATTGCGCCAGGGATTGCCTTTTCTATAGTAAATTATTCAAAAAATAATTTTCAACTGTCACAAATTTTAATTGCGCCAGGGATTGACTTTTCTATAGTAAATTATTCAAAAAATAATTTTCAACTGTCACAAATTTTATGTGCGCCAGGGATTGCCTTTTCTATAGTAAATTTTTCAAAAACTAATTTTATACTGTCGCAAATTTTAATTACGCCAGGATTGCCTTTTCTATAGTAAATTATTCAAAAAATAATTTTCTACTGTCACAAATTTTAATTGCGCCAGGGATTGACTTTTCTATAGTAAATTATTCAAAAAATAATTTTCAACTGTCACAAATTTTAAATATCCCAGGGATTGCCTTTTATATAGTAAATTATTCAAAAACTAATTTTATACTGTCGCAAATTTTAATTGCGCCAGGGATTGCCTTTTCTATAGTAAATTTTTCAAAAAATAATTTTCAACTGTCACAAATTTTAATTGCGCCAGGGATTGCCTTTTCTATAGTAAATTATTCAAAAAATAATTTTCTACTGTCACAAATTTTAATTGCGCCAGGGATTGACTTTTCTATAGTAAATTTTTCAAAAACTAATTTTATACTGTCGCAAATTTTAATTACGCCAGGGATTGCCTTTTATATAGTAAATTTTTCAAAAACTAATTTTATACTGTCGCAAATTTTAATTGCGCCAGGGATTGCCTTTTCTATAGTAAATTATTCAAAAAATAATTTTATACTGTCGCAAATTTTAATTACGCCAGGGATTGCCTTTTCTATAGTAAATTATTCAAAAAATAATTTTATACTGTCGCAAATTTTAATTGCGCCAGGGATTGCCTTTTCTATAGTAAATTATTCAAAAAATAATTTTCTACTGTCGCAAATTTTAAATATCCCAGGGATTGCCTTTTCTATAGTAAATTATTCAAAAAATAATTTTATACTGTCGCAAATTTTAAATATCCCAGGGATTGCCTTTTATATAGTAAATTTTTCAAAAACTAATTTTATACTGTCGCAAATTTTAATTGCGCCAGGGATTGCCTTTTCTATAGTAAATTATTCAAAAAATAATTTTATACTGTCGCAAATTTTAATTACGCCAGGGATTGCCTTTTCTATAGTAAATTATTCAAAAAATAATTTTATACTGTCGCAAATTTTATGTGCGCCAGGGATTGACTTTTCTATAGTAAATTATTCAAAAACTAATTTTATACTGTCGCAAATTTTAATTGCGCCAGGGATTGCCTTTTCTATAGTAAATTATTCAAAAACTAATTTTATACTGTCGCAAATTTTAAATATCCCAGGGATTGCCTTTTCTATAGTAAATTATTCAAAAAATAATTTTCAACTGTCACAAATTTTAATTGCGCCAGGGATTGACTTTTCTATAGTAAATTATTCAAAAACTAATTTTATACTGTCGCAAATTTTAATTGCGCCAGGGATTGCCTTTTCTATAGTAAATTATTCAAAAAATAATTTTCAACTGTCACAAATTTTATGTGCGCCAGGGATTGCCTTTTATATAGTAAATTATTCAAAAACTAATTTTATACTGTCGCAAATTTTAATTACGCCAGGGATTGCCTTTTCTATAGTAAATTTTTCAAAAAATAATTTTATACTGTCGCAAATTTTAATTGCGCCAGGGATTGCCTTTTCTATAGTAAATTATTCAAAAAATAATTGTCAACTGTCACAAATTTTAATTGCGCCAGGGATTGCCTTTTATATAGTAAATTATTCAAAAACTAATTTTATACTGTCGCAAATTTTAATTACGCCAGGGATTGCCTTTTATATAGTAAATTTTTCAAAAACTAATTTTTTACTGTCGCAAATTTTATGTGCGCCAGGGATTGCCTTTTATATAGTAAATTTTTCAAAAACTAATTTTATACTGTCGCAAATTTTAGTTGCGCCAGGGATTGACTTTTCTATAGTAAATTATTCAAAAAATAATTTTATACTGTCGCAAATTTTAAATATCCCAGGGATTGCCTTTTCTATAGTAAATTATTCAAAAAATAATTTTCAACTGTCACAAATTTTAATTACGCCAGGGATTGACTTTTCTATAGTAAATTTTTCAAAAACTAATTTTATACTGTCACAAATTTTATGTGCGCCAGGGATTGCCTTTTATATAGTAAATTATTCAAAAAATAATTTTCAACTGTCACAAATTTTAATTGCGCCAGGGATTGCCTTTTCTATAGTAAATTATTCAAAAACTAATTTTATACTGTCGCAAATTTTAATTACGCCAGGGATTGCCTTTTCTATAGTAAATTTTTCAAAAAATAATTTTATACTGTCGCAAATTTTATGTGCGCCAGGGATTGCCTTTTCTACAGTAAATTATTCAAAAAATAATTTTCAACTGTCACAAATTTTAATTGCGCCAGGGATTGCCTTTTCTATAGTAAATTTTTCAAAAAATAATTTTCAACTGTCACAAATTTTATGTGCGCCAGGGATTGCCTTTTATATAGTAAATTATTCAAAAAATAATTTTCAACTGTCACAAATTTTAATTGCGCCAGGGATTGGCTTTTCTATAGTAAATTATTCAAAAAATAATTTTATACTGTCGCAAATTTTATGTGCGCCAGGGATTGCCTTTTCTATAGTAAATTATTCAAAAAATAATTTTCAACTGCCACAAATTTTATGTGCGCCAGGGATTGCCTTTTATATAGTAAATTATTCAAAAAATAATTTTCAACTGTCACAAATTTTAATTGCGCCAGGGATTGCCTTTTCTATAGTAAATTATTCAAAAAATAATTTTCAACTGTCACAAATTTTAATTGCGCCAGGGATTGCCTTTTCTATAGTAAATTATTCAAAAAATAATTTTCAACTGTCACAAATTTTAATTGCGCCAGGGATTGACTTTTCTATAGTAAATTATTCAAAAAATAATTTTATACTGTCGCAAATTTTAATTACGCCAGGGATTGCCTTTTCTATAGTAAATTTTTCAAAAACTAATTTTATACTGTCGCAAATTTTAATTGCGCCAGGGATTGCCTTTTCTATAGTAAATTATTCAAAAAATAATTTTCAACTGTCACAAATTTTAATTGCGCCAGGGATTGCCTTTTCTATAGTAAATTATTCAAAAAATAATTTTCTACTGTCACAAATTTTAATTGCGCCAGGGATTGCCTTTTCTATAGTAAATTATTCAAAAAATAATTTTCAACTGTCACAAATTTTAATTGCGCCAGGGATTGACTTTTCTATAGTAAATTATTCAAAAACTAATTTTATACTGTCACAAATTTTAATTGCGCCAGGGATTGCCTTTTCTATAGTAAATTATTCAAAAAATAATTTTCAACTGTCACAAATTTTAATTGCGCCAGGGATTGACTTTTCTATAGTAAATTATTCAAAAAATAATTTTATACTGTCGCAAATTTCAATTGCGCCAGGGATTGACTTTTCTATAGTAAATTATTCAAAAAATAATTTTCAACTGTCACAAATTTTAATTGCGCCAGGGATTGCCTTTTCTATAGTAAATTATTCAAAAAATAATTTTCAACTGTCACAAATTTTAATTGCGCCAGGGATTGACTTTTCTATAGTAAATTATTCAAAAAATAATTTTCTACTGTCACAAATTTTAATTGCGCCAGGGATTGACTTTTCTATAGTAAATTATTCAAAAAAAAATTTTCTACTGTCGCAAATTTTAATTGCGCCAGGGATTGCCTTTTCTATAGTAAATTATTCAAAAAATAATTTTCAACTGTCACAAATTTTAATTGCGCCAGGGATTGACTTTTCTATAGTAAATTTTTCAAAAAATAATTTTCAACTGTCACAAATTTTAATTGCGCCAGGGATTGCCTTTTCTATAGTAAATTATTCAAAAAATAATTTTCAACTGTCACAAATTTTAATTGCGCCAGGGATTGACTTTTCTATAGTAAATTATTCAAAAAATAATTTTATACTGTCGCAAATTTTAATTACGCCAGGGATTGCCTTTTCTATAGTAAATTTTTCAAAAAATAATTTTCAACTGTCGCAAATTTTATGTGCGCCAGGGATTGCCTTTTCTATAGTAAATTTTTCAAAAAATAATTTTCAACTGTCACAAATTTTATGTGCGCCAGGGATTGCCTTTTCTATAGTAAATTATTCAAAAACTAATTTTATACTGTCGCAAATTTTAAATATCCCAGGGATTGCCTTTTCTATAGTAAATTTTTCAAAAACTAATTTTATACTGTCGCAAATTTTAATTGCGCCAGGGATTGACTTTTCTATAGTAAATTATTCAAAAAATAATTTTATACTGTCGCAAATTTTAATTGCGCCAGGGATTGACTTTTCTATAGTAAATTATTCAAAAAATAATTTTATACTGTCGCAAATTTTAATTGCGCCAGGGATTGACTTTTCTATAGTAAATTATTCAAAAAATAATTTTATACTGTCGCAAATTTTAATTACGCCAGGGATTGCCTTTTATATAGTAAATTATTCAAAAAATAATTTTATACTGTCGCAAATTTTAATTGCGCCAGGGATTGCCTTTTCTATAGTAAATTATTCAAAAAATAATTTTCAACTGTCACAAATTTTAATTGCGCCAGGGATTGACTTTTCTATAGTAAATTATTCAAAAAATAATTTTATACTGTCGCAAATTTTAAATATCCCAGGGATTGCCTTTTATATAGTAAATTTTTCAAAAACTAATTTTCAACTGTCACAAATTTTATGTGCGCCAGGGATTGCCTTTTCTATAGTAAATTATTCAAAAACTAATTTTATACTGTCGCAAATTTTAATTGCGCCAGGGATTGCCTTTTCTATAGTAAATTATTCAAAAAATAATTTTATACTGTCGCAAATTTTATGTGCGCCAGGGATTGCCTTTTCTATAGTAAATTATTCAAAAAATAATTTTCAACTGTCGCAAATTTTATGTGCGCCAGGGATTGCCTTTTCTATAGTAAATTATTCAAAAACTAATTTTATACTGTCGCAAATTTTAATTGCACCAGGGATTGCCTTTTCTATAGTAAATTTTTCAAAAACTAATTTTATACTGTCGCAAATTTTAATTGCGCCAGGGATTGACCTTTCTATAGTAAATTATTCAAAAAATAATTTTCAACTGTCACAAATTTTAATTGCGCCAGGGATTGCCTTTTCTATAGTAAATTATTCAAAAACTAATTTTATACTGTCACAAATTTTAATTGCGCCAGGGATTGACTTTTCTATAGTAAATTATTCAAAAAATAATTTTATACTGTCGCAAATTTTATGTGCGCCAGGGATTGCCTTTTCTATAGTAAATTATTCAAAAAATAATTTTCAACTGTCACAAATTTTAATTGCGCCAGGGATTGCCTTTTCTATAGTAAATTATTCAAAAACTAATTTTATACTGTCGCAAATTTTATGTGCGCCAGGGATTGCCTTTTCTATAGTAAATTATTCAAAAACTAATTTTCAACTGTCACAAATTTTAATTGCGCCAGGGATTGACTTTTATATAGTAAATTTTTCAAAAAATAATTTTCAACTGTCACAAATTTTATGTGCGCCAGGGATTGCCTTTTATATAGTAAATTATTCAAAAAATAATTTTCAACTGTCACAAATTTTAATTGCGCCAGGGATTGCCTTTTCTATAGTAAATTATTCAAAAACTAATTTTATACTGTCACAAATTTTAATTGCGCCAGGGATTGACTTTTCTATAGTAAATTATTCAAAAAATAATTTTCAACTGTCACAAATTTTAATTGCGCCAGGGATTGCCTTTTCTACAGTAAATTATTCAAAAAATAATTTTCAACTGTCACAAATTTTAAATGCGCCAGCGATTGTCTTTTCTATAGTAAATTTTTCAAAAAATAATTTTCAACTGTCACAAATTTTAATTGCGCCAGGGATTGCCTTTTCTATAGTAAATTATTCAAAAAATAATTTTATACTGTCGCAAATTTTAATTACGCCAGGGATTGCCTTTTATATAGTAAATTTTTCAAAAACTAATTTTATACTGTCGCAAATTTTAATTGCGCCAGGGATTGCCTTTTCTATAGTAAATTATTCAAAAAATAATTTTATACTGTCGCAAATTTTAAATATCCCAGGGATTGCCTTTTCTATAGTAAATTTTTCAAAAACTAATTTTATACTGTCGCAAATTTTAAATATCCCAGGGATTGCCTTTTATATAGCAAATTTTTCAAAAACTAATTTTATACTGTCGCAAATTTTAATTACGCCAGGGATTGCCTTTTCTATAGTAAATTATTCAAAAAATAATTTTCAACTGTCACAAATTTTAATTGCGCCAGGGATTGACTTTTCTATAGTAAATTATTCAAAAACTAATTTTATACTGTCACAAATTTTAATTGCGCCAGGGATTGCCTTTTCTATAGTAAATTATTCAAAAAATAATTTTCAACTGTCACAAATTTTAATTGCGCCAGGGATTGACTTTTCTATAGTAAATTATTCAAAAAATAATTTTATACTGTCGCAAATTTTAAATATCCCAGGGATTGCCTTTTCTATAGTAAATTATTCAAAAAATAATTTTCAACTGTCACAAATTTTATGTGCGCCAGGGATTGCCTTTTCTATAGTAAATTATTCAAAAAATAATTTTATACTGTCGCAAATTTTAATTACGCCAGGGATTGCCTTTTATATAGTAAATTTTTCAAAAACTAATTTTATACTGTCGCAAATTTTAATTACGCCAGGGATTGCCTTTTATATAGTAAATTTTTCAAAAACTAATTTTATACTGTCGCAAATTTTAATTACGCCAGGGATTGCCTTTTATATAGTAAATTTTTCAAAAACTAATTTTTTACTGTCGCAAATTTTATGTGCGCCAGGGATTGCCTTTTCTATAGTAAATTATTCAAAAAATAATTTTCTACTGTCGCAAATTTTAATTGCGCCAGGGATTGACTTTTCTATAGTAAATTATTCAAAAAATAATTTTATACTGTCGCAAATTTTAATTGCGCCAGGGATTGCCTTTTCTATAGTAAATTATTCAAAAAATAATTTTATACTGTCGCAAATTTTATGTGCGCCAGGGATTGCCTTTTCTATAGTAAATTATTCAAAAAATAATTTTCAACTGTCACAAATTTTAATTGCGCCAGGGATTGCCTTTTCTATAGTAAATTTTTCAAAAACTAATTTTTTACTGTCGCAAATTTTATGTGCGCCAGGGATTGCCTTTTCTATAGTAAATTATTCAAAAAATAATTTTCAACTGTCACAAATTTTAATTGCGCCAGGGATTGCCTTTTCTATAGTAAATTATTCAAAAAATAATTTTCAACTGTCACAAATTTTAAATATCCCAGGGATTGCCTTTTATATAGTAAATTTTTCAAAAACTAATTTTATACTGTCGCAAATTTTAATTACGCCAGGGATTGCCTTTTCTATAGTAAATTATTCAAAAAATAATTTTCAACTGTCGCAAATTTTAATTACGCCAGGGATTGCCTTTTCTATAGTAAATTATTCAAAAAATAATTTTCAACTGTCACAAATTTTAAATATCCCAGGGATTGCCTTTTATATAGTAAATTTTTCAAAAACTAATTTTATACTGTCGCAAATTTTAATTACGCCAGGGATTGCCTTTTCTATAGTAAATTATTCAAAAAATAATTTTATACTGTCGCAAATTTTAAATATCCCAGGGATTGCCTTTTATATAGTAAATTTTTCAAAAACTAATTTTATACTGTCGCAAATTTTAATTACGCCAGGGATTGACTTTTCTATAGTAAATTTTTCAAAAAATAATTTTCAACTGTCGCAAATTTTAATTGCGCCAGGGATTGACTTTTCTATAGTAAATTATTCAAAAACTAATTTTATACTGTCGCAAATTTTAAATATCCCAGGGATTGCCTTTTATATAGTAAATTTTTCAAAAACTAATTTTATACTGTCGCAAATTTTAATTGCGCCAGGGATTGCCTTTTCTATAGTAAATTATTCAAAAAATAATTTTCTACTGTCGCAAATTTTAATTGCGCCAGGGATTGCCTTTTATATAGTAAATTTTTCAAAAACTAATTTTATACTGTCGCAAATTTTAAATATCCCAGGGATTGCCTTTTCTATAGTAAATTATTCAAAAAATAATTTTCAACTGTCACAAATTTTAATTGCGCCAGGGATTGCCTTTTCTATAGTAAATTATTCAAAAAATAATTTTCAACTGTCACAAATTTTATGTGCGCCAGGGATTGCCTTTTATATAGTAAATTATTCAAAAAATAATTTTATACTGTCGCAAATTTTAATTACGCCAGGGATTGCCTTTTCTATAGTAAATTATTCAAAAAATAATTTTCAACTGTCGCAAATTTTAATTGCGCCAGGGATTGACTTTTCTATAGTAAATTATTCAAAAAATAATTTTATACTGTCGCAAATTTTATGTGCGCCAGGGATTGCCTTTTCTATAGTAAATTATTCAAAAACTAATTTTATACTGTCGCAAATTTTAATTGCGCCAGGGATTGCCTTTTCTATAGTAAATTATTCAAAAAATAATTTTCAACTGTCACAAATTTTAATTGCGCCAGGGATTGACTTTTCTATAGTAAATTATTCAAAAAATAATTTTCAACTGTCACAAATTTTAATTGCGCCAGGGATTGCCTTTTCTATAGTAAATTATTCAAAAAATAATTTTCAACTGTCACAAATTTTAATTGCGCCAGGGATTGACTTTTCTATAGTAAATTATTCAAAAAATAATTTTCAACTGTCACAAATTTTAATTGCGCCAGGGATTGCCTTTTCTATAGTAAATTATTCAAAAAATAATTTTCAACTGTCACAAATTTTAATTGCGCCAGGGATTGCCTTTTCTATAGTAAATTTTTCAAAAAATAATTTTCAACTGTCACAAATTTTATGTGCGCCAGGGATTGCCTTTTATATAGTAAATTATTCAAAAAATAATTTTCAACTGTCACAAATTTTAATTGCGCCAGGGATTGCCTTTTCTATAGTAAATTTTTCAAAAAATAATTTTCAACTGTCACAAATTTTATGTGCGCCAGGGATTGCCTTTTATATAGTAAATTATTCAAAAAATAATTTTCTACTGTCGCAAATTTTAATTGCGCCAGGGATTGACTTTTATATAGTAAATTATTCAAAAAATAATTTTTTACTGTCGCAAATTTTATGTGCGCCAGGGATTGCCTTTTCTATAGTAAATTATTCAAAAAATAATTTTCAACTGTCGCAAATTTTATGTGCGCCAGGGATTGCCTTTTATATAGTAAATTATTCAAAAAATAATTTTCAACTGTCACAAATTTTAATTGCGCCAGGGATTGCCTTTTATATAGTAAATTATTCAAAAAATAATTTTCAACTGTCACAAATTTTATGTGCGCCAGGGATTGCCTTTTATATAGTAAATTATTCAAAAAATAATTTTCAACTGTCACAAATTTTAATTGCGCCAGGGATTGCCTTTTCTATAGTAAATTATTCAAAAACTAATTTTATACTGTCACAAATTTTAATTGCGCCAGGGATTGACTTTTCTATAGTAAATTATTCAAAAAATAATTTTATACTGTCGCAAATTTTATGTGCGCCAGGGATTGCCTTTTCTATAGTAAATTATTCAAAAAATAATTTTCAACTGTCACAAATTTTAATTGCGCCAGGGATTGCCTTTTCTATAGTAAATTATTCAAAAACTAATTTTATACTGTCGCAAATTTTATGTGCGCCAGGGATTGCCTTTTCTATAGTAAATTATTCAAAAACTAATTTTCAACTGTCACAAATTTTAATTGCGCCAGGGATTGACTTTTATATAGTAAATTTTTCAAAAAATAATTTTCAACTGTCACAAATTTTATGTGCGCCAGGGATTGCCTTTTATATAGTAAATTTTTCAAAAACTAATTTTATACTGTCGCAAATTTTAATTACGCCAGGGATTGCCTTTTCTATAGTATATTATTCAAAAACTAATTTTATACTGTCGCAAATTTTAATTGCGCCAGGGATTGCCTTTTCTACAGTAAATTATTCAAAAAATAATTTTCAACTGTCACAAATTTTAATTGCGCCAGGGATTGCCTTTTCTATAGTAAATTTTTCAAAAAATAATTTTCAACTGTCACAAATTTTAATTGCGCCAGGGATTGCCTTTTCTATAGTAAATTATTCAAAAAATAATTTTCTACTGTCGCAAATTTTAATTGCGCCAGGGATTGACTTTTCTATAGTAAATTATTCAAAAAATAATTTTATACTGTCGCAAATTTTAATTACGCCAGGGATTGCCTTTTATATAGTAAATTTTTCAAAAACTAATTTTATACTGTCGCAAATTTTAATTACGCCAGGGATTGCCTTTTCTATAGTAAATTATTCAAAAAATAATTTTCTACTGTCGCAAATTTTATGTGCGCCAGGGATTGCCTTTTATATAGTAAATTATTCAAAAAATAATTTTCTACTGTCGCAAATTTTAATTGCGCCAGGGATTGCCTTTTCTATAGTAAATTTTTCAAAAACTAATTTTATACTGTCGCAAATTTTAAATATCCCAGGGATTGCCTTTTATATAGTAAATTATTCAAAAAATAATTTTCAACTGTCACAAATTTTAATTGCGCCAGGGATTGCCTTTTCTATAGTAAATTATTCAAAAAATAATTTTCAACTGTCACAAATTTTATGTGCGCCAGGGATTGCCTTTTCTATAGTAAATTATTCAAAAAATAATTTTATACTGTCGCAAATTTTAATTACGCCAGGGATTGCCTTTTCTATAGTAAATTATTCAAAAACTAATTTTATACTGTCGCAAATTTTAATTACGCCAGGGATTGCCTTTTCTATAGTAAATTATTCAAAAAATAATTTTATACTGTCGCAAATTTTAATTACGCCAGGGATTGCCTTTTCTATAGTAAATTATTCAAAAAATAATTTTCAACTGTCACAAATTTTAATTGCGCCAGGGATTGACTTTTCTATAGTAAATTATTCAAAAAATAATTTTCAACTGTCACAAATTTTAATTGCGCCAGGGATTGCCTTTTCTATAGTAAATTATTCAAAAAATAATTTTCAACTGTCGCAAATTTTATGTGCGCCAGGGATTGCCTTTTCTATAGTAAATTATTCAAAAAATAATTTTCAACTGTCACAAATTTTAATTGCGCCAGGGATTGACTTTTCTATAGTAAATTATTCAAAAAATAATTTTATACTGTCGCAAATTTTATGTGCGCCAGGGATTGCCTTTTCTATAGTAAATTATTCAAAAAATAATTTTCAACTGTCACAAATTTTATGTGCGCCAGGGATTGCCTTTTATATAGTAAATTATTCAAAAACTAATTTTATACTGTCGCAAATTTTAATTACGCCAGGGATTGCCTTTTCTATAGTAAATTATTCAAAAAATAATTTTATACTGTCGCAAATTTTAATTACGCCAGGGATTGCCTTTTCTATAGTAAATTTTTCAAAAACTAATTTTATACTGTCGCAAATTTTAATTGCGCCAGGGATTGCCTTTTCTATAGTAAATTATTCAAAAAATAATTTTCAACTGTCACAAATTTTAATTGCGCCAGGGATTGACTTTTCTATAGTAAATTATTCAAAAAATAATTTTATACTGTCGCAAATTTTAAATATCCCAGGGATTGCCTTTTATATAGTAAATTTTTCAAAAACTAATTTAATACTGTCGCAAATTTTAATTGCGCCAGGGATTGCCTTTTCTATAGTAAATTATTCAAAAAATAATTTTATACTGTCGCAAATTTTAATTACGCCAGGGATTGCCTTTTCTATAGTAAATTTTTCAAAAACTAATTTTATACTGTCGCAAATTTTAAATATCCCAGGGATTGCCTTTTCTATAGTAAATTATTCAAAAAATAATTTTCAACTGTCACAAATTTTAATTGCGCCAGGGATTGACTTTTCTATAGTAAATTTTTCAAAAACTAATTTTATACTGTCGCAAATTTTAATTGCGCCAGGGATTGACTTTTCTATAGTAAATTATTCAAAAAATAATTTTATACTGTCGCAAATTTTAATTACGCCAGGGATTGCCTTTTATATAGTAAATTATTCAAAAAATAATTTTATACTGTCGCAAATTTTAAATATCCCAGGGATTGCCTTTTATATAGTAAATTTTTCAAAAACTAATTTTATACTGTCGCAAATTTTAATTGCGCCAGGGATTGCCTTTTCTATAGTAAATTATTCAAAAAATAATTTTCTACTGTCGCAAATTTTAATTGCGCCAGGGATTGACTTTTCTATAGTAAATTATTCAAAAAATAATTTTCAACTGTCACAAATTTTAATTGCGCCAGGGATTGACTTTTCTATAGTAAATTATTCAAAAAATAATTTTCAACTGTCACAAATTTTAATTGCGCCAGGGATTGCCTTTTCTATAGTAAATTATTCAAAAAATAATTTTCAACTGTCACAAATTTTAATTGCGCCAGGGATTGCCTTTTCTATAGTAAATTATTCAAAAACTAATTTTATACTGTCGCAAATTTTAATTACGCCAGGGATTGCCTTTTCTATAGTAAATTTTTCAAAAACTAATTTTCAACTGTCGCAAATTTTAATTGCGCCAGGGATTGCCTTTTCTATAGTAAATTATTCAAAAAATAATTTTCAACTGTCACAAATTTTAATTACGCCAGGGATTGCCTTTTATATAGTAAATTATTCAAAAAATAATTTTCTACTGTCGCAAATTTTAATTGCGCCAGGGATTGACTTTTCTATAGTAAATTATTCAAAAACTAATTTTATACTGTCGCAAATTTTAATTACGCCAGGGATTGACTTTTCTATAGTAAATTATTCAAAAAATAATTTTATACTGTCGCAAATTTTAATTACGCCAGGGATTGCCTTTTCTATAGTAAATTATTCAAAAACTAATTTTATACTGTCGCAAATTTTAAATATCCCAGGGATTGCCTTTTATATAGTAAATTTTTCAAAAACTAATTTTATACTGTCGCAAATTTTAATTGCGCCAGGGATTGCCTTTTCTATAGTAAATTATTCAAAAACTAATTTTATACTGTCGCAAATTTTAATTACGCCAGGGATTGCCTTTTCTATAGTAAATTATTCAAAAAATAATTTTCAACTGTCACAAATTTTAATTGCGCCAGGGATTGCCTTTTCTATAGTAAATTATTCAAAAAATAATTTTCAACTGTCACAAATTTTAATTGCGCCAGGGATTGCCTTTTCTATAGTAAATTATTCAAAAAATAATTTTCTACTGTCGCAAATTTTAATTGCGCCAGGGATTGACTTTTCTATAGTAAATTATTCAAAAAATAATTTTATACTGTCGCAAATTTTAATTACGCCAGGGATTGCCTTTTATATAGTAAATTATTCAAAAAATAATTTTCTACTGTCGCAAATTTTAATTGCGCCAGGGATTGACTTTTCTATAGTAAATTATTCAAAAAATAATTTTCAACTGTCACAAATTTTAATTGCGCCAGGGATTGCCCTTTCTACAGTAAATTATTCAAAAAATAATTTTCAACTGTCACAAATTTTAATTGCGCCAGGGATTGCCTTTTCTATAGTAAATTTTTCAAAAAATAATTTTCAACTGTCACAAATTTTAATTGCGCCAGGGATTGCCTTTTCTATAGTAAATTATTCAAAAAATAATTTTCTACTGTCGCAAATTTTAATTGCGCCAGGGATTGACTTTTCTATAGTAAATTATTCAAAAAATAATTTTATACTGTCGCAAATTTTAATTACGCCAGGGATTGCCTTTTATATAGTAAATTTTTCAAAAACTAATTTTATACTGTCACAAATTTTATGTGCGCCAGGGATTGCCTTTTCTATAGTAAATTATTCAAAAACTAATTTTATACTGTCGCAAATTTTATGTGCGCCAGGGATTGCCTTTTCTATAGTAAATTATTCAAAAAATAATTTTATACTGTCGCAAATTTTAATTGCGCCAGGGATTGACTTTTCTATAGTAAATTATTCAAAAAATAATTTTCAACTGTCACAAATTTTAATTGCGCCAGGGATTGCCTTTTCTATAGTAAATTTTTCAAAAAATAATTTTCAACTGTCACAAATTTTATGTGCGCCAGGGATTGCCTTTTATATAGTAAATTATTCAAAAAATAATTTTCAACTGTCACAAATTTTAATTGCGCCAGGGATTGCCTTTTCTATAGTAAATTATTCAAAAACTAATTTTATACTGTCGCAAATTTTAATTGCGCCAGGGATTGACTTTTCTATAGTAAATTATTCAAAAAATAATTTTATACTGTCACAAATTTTAATTGCGCCAGGGATTGACTTTTCTATAGTAAATTATTCAAAAAATAATTTTATACTGTCACAAATTTTAAATATCCCAGGGATTGCCTTTTCTATAGTAAATTATTCAAAAAATAATTTTCAACTGTCGCAAATTTTAAATATCCCAGGGATTGCCTTTTCTATAGTAAATTTTTCAAAAACTAATTTTATACTGTCGCAAATTTTAATTGCGCCAGGGATTGCCTTTTCTATAGTAAATTATTCAAAAAACTAATTTTATACTGTCACAAATTTTAATTACGCCAGGGATTGCCTTTTCTATAGTAAATTATTCAAAAAATAATTTTCAACTGTCACAAATTTTATGTGCGCCAGGGATTGCCTTTTCTATAGTAAATTATTCAAAAAATAATTTTATACTGTCACAAATTTTAATTGCGCCAGGGATTGACTTTTCTATAGTAAATTATTCAAAAAATAATTTTATTACTGTCACAAATTTTAATTGCGCCAGGGATTGACTTTTCTATAGTAAATTTTTCAAAAACTAATTTTATACTGTCGCAAATTTTAATTACGCCAGGGATTGCCTTTTATATAGTAAATTTTTCAAAAACTAATTTTATACTGTCACAAATTTTATGTGCGCCAGGGATTGCCTTTTCTATAGTAAATTATTCAAAAACTAATTTTATACTGTCGCAAATTTATGTGCGCCAGGATTGCCTTTTCTATAGTAAATTATTCAAAAAATAATTTTATACTGTCGCAAATTTTAATTGCGCCAGGGATTGACTTTTCTATAGTAAATTATTCAAAAAATAATTTTCAACTGTCACAAATTTTAATTGCGCAGGGATTGCCTTTTCTATAGTAAATTTTTCAAAAATAATTTTCAACTGTCACAAATTTTATGTGCGCCAGGGATTGCCTTTTATATAGTAAATTATTCAAAAAATAATTTTATACTGTCACAAATTTTAATTGCGCCAGGGATTGCCTTTTCTATAGTAAATTATTCAAAAACTAATTTTATACTGTCACAAATTTTAATTGCGCCAGGGATTGACTTTTCTATAGTAAATTATTCAAAAAATAATTTTCAACTGTCGCAAATTTTAATTACGCCAGGGATTGCCTTTTCTATAGTAAATTATTCAAAAAATAATTTTATACTGTCGCAAATTTTATGTGCGCCAGGGATTGCCTTTTCTATAGTAAATTATTCAAAAAATAATTTTATACTGTCGCAAATTTTAATTGCGCCAGGGATTGACTTTTCTATAGTAAATTATTCAAAAAATAATTTTATACTGTCGCAAATTTTAATTGCGCCAGGGATTGACTTTTCTATAGTAAATTATTCAAAAAATAATTTTATACTGTCGCAAATTTTAATTGCGCCAGGGATTGACTTTTCTATAGTAAATTATTCAAAAAATAATTTTATACTGTCGCAAATTTTAATTGCGCCAGGGATTGACTTTTCTATAGTAAATTATTCAAAAAATAATTTTATACTGTCACAAATTTTAAATATCCCAGGGATTGCCTTTTCTATAGTAAATTATTCAAAAAATAATTTTCAACTGTCGCAAATTTTAAATATCCCAGGGATTGCCTTTTCTATAGTAAATTTTTCAAAAACTAATTTTATACTGTCACAAATTTTAATTGCGCCAGGGATTGCCTTTTCTATAGTAAATTATTCAAAAACTAATTTTATACTGTCACAAATTTTAATTGCGCCAGGGATTGACTTTTCTATAGTAAATTATTCAAAAAATAATTTTCAACTGTCGCAAATTTTAATTACGCCAGGGATTGCCTTTTCTATAGTAAATTATTCAAAAAATAATTTTTTACTGTCGCAAATTTTATGTGCGCCAGGGATTGCCTTTTCTATAGTAAATTATTCAAAAAATAATTTTATACTGTCGCAAATTTTAATTGCGCCAGGGATTGACTTTTCTATAGTAAATTATTCAAAAAATAATTTTATACTGTCGCAAATTTTAATTGCGCCAGGGATTGACTTTTCTATAGTAAATTATTCAAAAAATAATTTTATACTGTCGCAAATTTTAATTGCGCCAGGGATTGACTTTTCTATAGTAAATTATTCAAAAAATAATTTTATACTGTCGCAAATTTTAATTGCGCCAGGGATTGACTTTTCTATAGTAAATTATTCAAAAAATAATTTTATACTGTCACAAATTTTAAATATCCCAGGGATTGCCTTTTCTATAGTAAATTATTCAAAAAATAATTTTCAACTGTCGCAAATTTTAAATATCCCAGGGATTGCCTTTTCTATAGTAAATTTTTCAAAACTAATTTTCAACTGTCACAAATTTTAATTGCGCCAGGGATTGCCTTTTCTATAGTAAATTATTCAAAAACTAATTTTATACTGTCACGAAATTTTAATTACGCCAGGGATTGCCTTTTCTATAGTAAATTATTCAAAAAATAATTTTATACTGTCGCAAATTTTAATTGCGCCAGGGATTGACTTTTCTATAGTAAATTATTCAAAAAATAATTTTATACTGTCACAAATTTTAAATATCCCAGGGATTGCCTTTTCTATAGTAAATTATTCAAAAAATAATTTTATACTGTCGCAAATTTTATGTGCGCCAGGGATTGCCTTTTCTATAGTAAATTATTCAAAAACTAATTTTATACTGTCGCAAATTTTAATTGCGCCAGGGATTGACTTTTCTATAGTAAATTATTCAAAAAATAATTTTATACTGTCACAAATTTTAATTGCGCCAGGGATTGACTTTTCTATAGTAAATTATTCAAAAACTAATTTTATACTGTCGCAAATTTTAATTGCGCCAGGGATTGACTTTTCTATAGTAAATTATTCAAAAAATAATTTTATACTGTCACAAATTTTAAATATCCCAGGGATTGCCTTTTTCTATAGTAAATTATTCAAAAAATAATTTTCAACTGTCGCAAATTTTAAATATCCAGGGATTGCCTTTTCTATAGTAAATTTTTCAAAAACTAATTTTCAACTGTCACAAATTTTATGTGCGCCAGGGATTGCCTTTTCTATAGTAAATTATTCAAAAACTAATTTTATACTGTCGCAAATTTTATGTGCGCCAGGGATTGCCTTTTCTATAGTAAATTATTCAAAAACTAATTTTATACTGTCGCAAATTTTAATTGCGCCAGGGATTGACTTTTCTATAGTAAATTATTCAAAAAATAATTTTATACTGTCACAAATTTTAATTGCGCCAGGGATTGACTTTTCTATAGTAAATTATTCAAAAAATAATTTTATACTGTCGCAAATTTTAATTGCGCCAGGGATTGACTTTTCTATAGTAAATTATTCAAAAAATAATTTTCTACTGTCGCAAATTTTAATTGCGCCAGGGATTGACTTTTCTATAGTAAATTTTTCAAAAACTAATTTTATACTGTCGCAAATTTTAATTACGCCAGGGATTGCCTTTTCTATAGTAAATTATTCAAAAAATAATTTTATACTGTCGCAAATTTTATGTGCGCCAGGGATTGCCTTTTCTATAGTAAATTTTTCAAAAACTAATTTTATACTGTCGCAAATTTTAATTGCGCCAGGGATTGCCTTTTCTATAGTAAATTATTCAAAAAATAATTTTCAACTGTCACAAATTTTAATTACGCCAGGGATTGCCTTTTCTATAGTAAATTTTTCAAAAAAATAATTTTCAACTGTCGCAAATTTTAATTGCGCCAGGGATTGCCTTTTCTATAGTAAATTATTCAAAAAATAATTTTCAACTGTCACAAATTTTAATTGCGCCAGGGATTGCCTTTTCTATAGTAAATTTTTCAAAAACTAATTTTATACTGTCGCAAATTTTAATTGCGCCAGGGATTGACTTTTCTATAGTAAATTATTCAAAAAATAATTTTATATTGTCGCAAATTTTAATTGCGCCAGGGATTGACTTTTCTATAGTAAATTATTCAAAAAATAATTTTATACTGTCGCAAATTTTAATTGCGCCAGGGATTGACTTTTCTATAGTAAATTATTCAAAAAATAATTTTATACTGTCGCAAATTTTAATTGCGCCAGGGATTGACTTTTCTATAGTAAATTATTCAAAAAATAATTTTATACTGTCACAAATTTTATGTGCGCCAGGGATTGCCTTTTCTATAGTAAATTATTCAAAAAATAATTTTCAACTGTCACAAATTTTAATTGCGCCAGGGATTGCCTTTTCTACAGTAAATTATTCAAAAAATAATTTTCAACTGTCACAAATTTTAATTGCGCCAGGGATTGCCTTTTCTATAGTAAATTTTTCAAAAAATAATTTTCAACTGTCACAAATTTTAATTGCGCCAGGGATTGCCTTTTCTATAGTAAATTATTCAAAAAATAATTTTATACTGTCACAAATTTTAATTGCGCCAGGGATTGCCTTTTCTATAGTAAATTATTCAAAAAATAATTTTATACTGTCGCAAATTTTAATTGCGCCAGGGATTGCCTTTTCTATAGTAAATTATTCAAAAAATAATTTTCAACTGTCACAAATTTTAATTGCGCCAGGGATTGCCTTTTCTATAGTAAATTATTCAAAAAATAATTTTCAACTGTCACAAATTTTAATTGCGCCAGGGATTGCCTTTTCTATAGTAAATTATTCAAAAAATAATTTTATACTGTCGCAAATTTTAATTGCGCCAGGGATTGCCTTTTCTATAGTAAATTATTCAAAAACTAATTTTATACTGTCACAAATTTTAATTGCGCCAGGGATTGCCTTTTCTATAGTAAATTATTCAAAAAATAATTTTCAACTGTCACAAATTTTAATTGCGCCAGGGATTGACTTTTCTATAGTAAATTATTCAAAAAATAATTTTCAACTGTCACAAATTTTAATTGCGCCAGGGATTGCCTTTTCTATAGTAAATTATTCAAAAAATAATTTTATACTGTCGCAAATTTTAATTACGCCAGGGATTGCCTTTTATATAGTAAATTTTTCAAAAACTAATTTTATACTGTCGCAAATTTTAATTGCGCCAGGGATTGCCTTTTCTATAGTAAATTATTCAAAAAATAATTTTATACTGTCGCAAATTTTAATTACGCCAGGGATTGCCTTTTATATAGTAAATTTTTCAAAAACTAATTTTATACTGTCGCAAATTTTAATTGCGCCAGGGATTGCCTTTTCTATAGTAAATTATTCAAAAAATAATTTTCAACTGTCACAAATTTTAATTGCGCCAGGGATTGACTTTTCTATAGTAAATTATTCAAAAAATAATTTTCAACTGTCACAAATTTTAATTGCGCCAGGATTGCCTTTTCTATAGTAAATTATTCAAAAAATAATTTTTCTACTGTCGCAAATTTTAATTGCGCCAGGGATTGCCTTTTATATAGTAAATTTTTCAAAACGAATTTTATACTGTCACAAATTTAATTACGCCAGGGATTGACTTTTCTATAGTAAATTATTCAAAAACTAATTTTCTACTGTCACAAATTTTATGTGCGCCAGGGATTGACTTTTATATAGTAAATTTTTCAAAAACTAATTTTCAACTGTCACAAATTTTATGTGCGCCAGGGATTGACTTTTCTATAGTAAATTATTCAAAAACTAATTTTATACTGTCGCAAATTTTAAATATCCCAGGGATTGCCTTTTCTATAGTAAATTTTTCAAAAAATAATTTTCAACTGTCGCAAATTTTATGTGCGCCAGGGATTGCCTTTTGTATAGTAAATTATTCAAAAAATAATTTTATACTGTCGCAAATTTTATGTGCGCCAGGGATTGCCTTTTCTATAGTAAATTATTCAAAAAATAATTTTATACTGTCGCAAATTTTAATTGCGCCAGGGATTGACTTTTCTATAGTAAATTATTCAAAAAATAATTTTATACTGTCGCAAATTTTAATTGCGCCAGGGATTGACTTTTCTATAGTAAATTATTCAAAAAATAATTTTATACTGTCGCAAATTTTAATTACGCCAGGGATTGCCTTTTCTATAGTAAATTTTTCAAAAAATAATTTTCAACTGTCGCAAATTTTATGTGCGCCAGGGATTGCCTTTTCTATAGTAAATTATTCAAAAAATAATTTTATACTGTCGCAAATTTTATGTGCGCCAGGGATTGACTTTTCTATAGTAAATTATTCAAAAAATAATTTTATACTGTCGCAAATTTTAATTGCGCCAGGATTGACTTTTCTATAGTAAATTATTCAAAAAATAATTTTATACTGTCGCAAATTTTTAATTGCGCCAGGGATTGCCTTTTCTATAGTAAATTATTCAAAAAATAATTTTCAACTGTCACAAATTTTAATTGCGCCAGGGATTGCCTTTTCTATAGTAAATTATTCAAAAAATAATTTTATACTGTCGCAAATTTTAATTACGCCAGGGATTGCCTTTTATATAGTAAATTTTTCAAAAAACTAATTTTATACTGTCACAAATTTTAATTGCGCCAGGGGATTGCCTTTTCTATAGTAAATTATTCAAAAAATAATTTTCAACTGTCACAAATTTTAATTGCGCCAGGGATTGACTTTTCTATAGTAAATTATTCAAAAAATAATTTTCAACTGTCACAAATTTTA
The DNA here is from genome assembly GCA_963930735.1 of Dioctria linearis. Taxonomy (NCBI): domain Eukaryota; kingdom Metazoa; phylum Arthropoda; class Insecta; order Diptera; family Asilidae; genus Dioctria; species Dioctria linearis. The sequence goes on from CAWVNZ010000036.1 coordinate 44,154, forward strand.
ATTGCGCCAGGATTGCCTTTTCTATAGTAAATTATTCAAAAAATAATTTTCAACTGTCACAAATTTTAATTGCGCCAGGGATTGCCTTTTCTATAGTAAATTATTCAAAAACTAATTTTATACTGTCGCAAATTTTAATTACGCCAGGGATTGCCTTTTATATAGTAAATTATTCAAAAAATAATTTTCAACTGTCACAAATTTTAATTGCGCCAGGGATTGACTTTTCTATAGTAAATTATTCAAAAAATAATTTTCAACTGTCACAAATTTTAATTGCGCCAGGGATTGCCTTTTCTATAGTAAATTATTCAAAAAATAATTTTCAACTGTCACAAATTTTAATTGCGCCAGGGATTGCCTTTTCTATAGTAAATTATTCAAAAACTAATTTTATACTGTCGCAAATTTTAATTACGCCAGGGATTGCCTTTTATATAGTAAATTTTTCAAAAACTAATTTTATACTGTCGCAAATTTTAATTGCGCCAGGGATTGCCTTTTCTTTAGTAAATTATTCAAAAAATAATTTTCAACTGTCACAAATTTTAATTGCGCCAGGGATTGACTTTTCTATAGTAAATTATTCAAAAAATAATTTTCAACTGTCACAAATTTTAATTGCGCCAGGGATTGCCTTTTCTATAGTAAATTATTCAAAAAATAATTTTCAACTGTCACAAATTTTAATTGCGCCAGGGATTGACTTTTCTATAGTAAATTATTCAAAAAATAATTTTCAACTGTCACAAATTTTAATTGCGCCAGGGATTGCCTTTTCTATAGTAAATTATTCAAAAAATAATTTTCAACTGTCACAAATTTTATGTGCGCCAGGGATTGACTTTTCTATAGTAAATTATTCAAAAAATAATTTTATACTGTCGCAAATTTTATGTGCGCCAGGGATTGCCTTTTCTATAGTAAATTATTCAAAAAATAATTTTATACTGTCGCAAATTTTATGTGCGCCAGGGATTGCCTTTTATATAGTAAATTATTCAAAAAATAATTTTTTTACTGTCACAAATTTTAATTGCGCCAGGGATTGACTTTTATATAGTAAATTTTTCAAAAACTAATTTTCAACTGTCACAAATTTTAATTGCGCCAGGGATTGCCTTTTCTATAGTAAATTATTCAAAAAATAATTTTATACTGTCGCAAATTTTAATTACGCCAGGGATTGACTTTTCTATAGTAAATTATTCAAAAAATAATTTTCAACTGTCACAAATTTTAATTACGCCAGGGATTGACTTTTATATAGTAAATTATTCAAAAAAATAATTTTCTACTGTCACAAATTTTATGTGCGCCAGGGATTGCCTTTTATATAGTAAATTATTCAAAAAATAATTTTATACTGTCACAAATTTTAATTGCGCCAGGGATTGCCTTTTCTATAGTAAATTTTTCAAAAAATAATTTTCAACTGTCACAAATTTTAATTACGCCAGGGATTGCCTTTTCTATAGTAAATTATTCAAAAAATAATTTTATACTGTCGCAAATTTTAATTACGCCAGGGATTGCCTTTTATATAGTAAATTTTTCAAAAACTAATTTTCAACTGTCACAAATTTTAATTGCGCCAGGGATTGCCTTTTCTATAGTAAATTTTTCAAAACTAATTTTCAACTGTCACAAATTTTAATTGCGCCAGGGATTGCCTTTTCTATAGTAAATTATTCAAAAACTAATTTTATACTGTCGCAAATTTTAAATATCCAGGGATTGCCTTTTCTATAGTAAATTTTTCAAAAACTAATTTTATACTGTCGCAAATTTTAAATATCCCAGGGATTGACTTTTCTATAGTAAATTATTCAAAAAATAATTTTCAACTGTCACAAATTTTAATTGCGCCAGGGATTGCCTTTTCTATAGTAAATTATTCAAAAAATAATTTTCAACTGTCGCAAATTTTAATTACGCCAGGGATTGCCTTTTCTATAGTAAATTATTCAAAAAATAATTTTATACTGTCGCAAATTTTAATTGCGCCAGGGATTGACTTTTCTATAGTAAATTATTCAAAAAATAATTTTCTACTGTCGCAAATTTTAAATATCCCAGGGATTGCCTTTTCTACAGTAAATTATTCAAAAAATAATTTTCAACTGTCACAAATTTTAATTGCGCCAGGGATTGCCTTTTTCTATAGTAAATTATTCAAAAAATAATTTTATACTGTCGCAAATTTTAATTACGCCAGGGATTGCCTTTTCTATAGTAAATTATTCAAAAAATAATTTTATACTGTCACAAATTTTAATTGCGCCAGGGATTGCCTTTTCTATAGTAAATTTTTCAAAAACTAATTTTCAACTGTCACAAATTTTAATTGCGCCAGGGATTGCCTTTTCTATAGTAAATTATTCAAAAAATAATTTTATACTGTCACAAATTTTAATTGCGCCAGGGATTGACTTTTCTATAGTAAATTATTCAAAAAATAATTTTATACTGTCACAAATTTTAATTGCGCCAGGGATTGACTTTTCTATAGTAAATTATTCAAAAAATAATTTTATACTGTCACAAATTTTAATTGCGCCAGGGATTGCCTTTTCTATAGTAAATTATTCAAAAAATAATTTTATACTGTCGCAAATTTTATGTGCGCCAGGGATTGCCTTTTCTATAGTAAATTATTCAAAAAATAATTTTCAACTGTCACAAATTTTAATTGCGCCAGGGATTGCCTTTTCTATAGTAAATTATTCAAAAAATAATTTTCAACTGTCACAAATTTTAATTGCGCCAGGGATTGACTTTTCTATAGTAAATTATTCAAAAAATAATTTTCAACTGTCACAAATTTTAATTGCGCCAGGGATTGCCTTTTCTATAGTAAATTATTCAAAAAATAATTTTATACTGTCGCAAATTTTAATTGCGCCAGGGATTGACTTTTCTATAGTAAATTATTCAAAAAATAATTTTCTACTGTCGCAAATTTTAAATATCCCAGGGATTGCCTTTTCTACAGTAAATTATTCAAAAAATAATTTTCAACTGTCACAAATTTTAATTGCGCCAGGGATTGCCTTTTCTATAGTAAATTATTCAAAAAATAATTTTATACTGTCACAAATTTTAATTGCGCCAGGGATTGCCTTTTCTATAGTAAATTTTTCAAAAACTAATTTTATACTGTCGCAAATTTTAATTACGCCAGGGATTGCCTTTTCTACAGTAAATTATTCAAAAAATAATTTTCAACTGTCACAAATTTTAATTACGCCAGGGATTGACTTTTCTATAGTAAATTATTCAAAAAATAATTTTCTACTGTCGCAAATTTTAATTGCGCCAGGGATTGACTTTTCTATAGTAAATTATTCAAAAACTAATTTTCAACTGTCGCAAATTTTAATTACGCCAGGGATTGCCTTTTCTATAGTAAATTTTTCAAAAACTAATTTTATACTGTCGCAAATTTTAATTACGCCAGGGATTGACCTTTCTATAGTAAATTATTCAAAAAATAATTTTCAACTGTCACAAATTTTAATTGCGCCAGGGATTGCCTTTTCTATAGTAAATTATTCAAAAAATAATTTTATACTGTCGCAAATTTTAATTGCGCCAGGGATTGACTTTTCTATAGTAAATTATTCAAAAAATAATTTTCTACTGTCGCAAATTTTAAATATCCCAGGGATTGCCTTTTCTACAGTAAATTATTCAAAAAATAATTTTCAACTGTCACAAATTTTAATTGCGCCAGGGATTGCCTTTTCTATAGTAAATTATTCAAAAAATAATTTTATACTGTCGCAAATTTTAATTACGCCAGGGATTGCCTTTTCTATAGTAAATTATTCAAAAAATAATTTTATACTGTCACAAATTTTAATTGCGCCAGGGATTGCCTTTTCTATAGTAAATTTTTCAAAAACTAATTTTCAACTGTCACAAATTTTAATTGCGCCAGGGATTGCCTTTTCTATAGTAAATTATTCAAAAAATAATTTTATACTGTCACAAATTTTAATTGCGCCAGGGATTGACTTTTCTATAGTAAATTATTCAAAAAATAATTTTATACTGTCACAAATTTTAATTGCGCCAGGGATTGACTTTTCTATAGTAAATTATTCAAAAAATAATTTTATACTGTCACAAATTTTAATTGCGCCAGGGATTGCCTTTTCTATAGTAAATTATTCAAAAAATGATTTTATACTGTCGCAAATTTTATGTGCGCCAGGGATTGCCTTTTCTATAGTAAATTATTCAAAAAATAATTTTCAACTGTCACAAATTTTAATTGCGCCAGGGATTGCCTTTTCTATAGTAAATTATTCAAAAAATAATTTTCAACTGTCACAAATTTTAATTGCGCCAGGGATTGACTTTTCTATAGTAAATTATTCAAAAAATAATTTTCAACTGTCACAAATTTTAATTGCGCCAGGGATTGCCTTTTCTATAGTAAATTATTCAAAAAATAATTTTATACTGTCGCAAATTTTAATTGCGCCAGGGATTGACTTTTCTATAGTAAATTATTCAAAAAATAATTTTCTACTGTCGCAAATTTTAAATATCCCAGGGATTGCCTTTTCTACAGTAAATTATTCAAAAAATAATTTTCAACTGTCACAAATTTTAATTGCGCCAGGGATTGCCTTTTCTATAGTAAATTATTCAAAAAATAATTTTATACTGTCACAAATTTTAATTGCGCCAGGTATTGCCTTTTCTATAGTAAATTTTTCAAAAACTAATTTTATACTGTCGCAAATTTTAATTACGCCAGGGATTGCCTTTTCTACAGTAAATTATTCAAAAAATAATTTTCAACTGTCACAAATTTTAATTACGCCAGGGATTGACTTTTCTATAGTAAATTATTCAAAAAATAATTTTCTACTGTCGCAAATTTTAATTGCGCCAGGGATTGACTTTTCTATAGTAAATTATTCAAAAACTAATTTTCAACTGTCGCAAATTTTAATTACGCCAGGGATTGCCTTTTCTATAGTAAATTTTTCAAAAACTAATTTTATACTGTCGCAAATTTTAATTACGCCAGGGATTGACTTTTCTATAGTAAATTATTCAAAAAATAATTTTATACTGTCGCAAATTTTAAATATCCCAGGGATTGCCTTTTATATAGTAAATTTTTCAAAAACTAATTTTATACTGTCGCAAATTTTAAATATCCCAGGGATTGCCTTTTCTATAGTAAATTATTCAAAAACTAATTTTCAACTGTCACAAATTTTATGTGCGCCAGGGATTGCCTTTTCTATAGTAAATTATTCAAAAAATAATTTTATACTGTCACAAATTTTAATTGCGCCAGGGATTGACTTTTCTATAGTAAATTATTCAAAAAATAATTTTATACTGTCACAAATTTTAATTGCGCCAGGGATTGCCTCTTCTATAGTAAATTATTCAAAAAATAATTTTCAACTGTCGCAAATTTTAATTGCGCCAGGGATTGCCTTTTCTATAGTAAATTATTCAAAAAATAATTTTCAACTGTCACAAATTTTATGTGCGCCAGGGATTGCCTTTTCTATAGTAAATTATTCAAAAAATAATTTTCTACTGTCGCAAATTTTAATTACGCCAGGGATTGCCTTTTATATAGTAAATTTTTCAAAAACTAATTTTATACTGTCGCAAATTTTATGTGCGCCAGGGATTGACTTTTCTATAGTAAATTATTCAAAAAATAATTTTCAACTGTCACAAATTTTAATTGCGCCAGGGATTGCCTTTTCTATAGTAAATTATTCAAAAAATAATTTTCAACTGTCACAAATTTTATGTGCGCCAGGGATTGCCTTTTATATAGTAAATTATTCAAAAAATAATTTTCAACTGTCACAAATTTTAATTGCGCCAGGGATTGCCTTTTCTATAGTAAATTATTCAAAAAATAATTTTCAACTGTCACAAATTTTATGTGCGCCAGGGATTGCCTTTTATATAGTAAATTATTCAAAAAATAATTTTCAACTGTCACAAATTTTAATTGCGCCAGGGATTGACTTTTCTATAGTAAATTATTCAAAAAATAATTTTATACTGTCGCAAATTTTATGTGCGCCAGGGATTGCCTCTTCTATAGTAAATTATTCAAAAAATAATTTTCAACTGTCACAAATTTTAATTGCGCCAGGGATTGCCTTTTCTATAGTAAATTATTCAAAAAATAATTTTCAACTGTCACAAATTTTAATTGCGCCAGGGATTGACTTTTCTATAGTAAATTATTCAAAAATAATTTTCAACTGTCACAAATTTTAATTGCGCCAGGGATTGCCTTTTCTATAGTAAATTATTCAAAAAATAATTTTCAACTGTCACAAATTTTAATTGCGCCAGGGATTGCCTTTTCTATAGTAAATTATTCAAAAACTAATTTTTTACAGTCGCAAATTTTATGTGCGCCAGGGATTGCCTTTTCTATAGTAAATTTTTCAAAAAATAATTTTCAACTGTCGCAAATTTTATGTGCGCCAGGGATTGCCTTTTCTATAGTAAATTATTCAAAAAATAATTTTCAACTGTCACAAATTTTAATTGCGCCAGGGATTGCCTTTTCTATAGTAAATTATTCAAAAAATAATTTTCAACTGTCACAAATTTTATGTGCGCCAGGGATTGCCTTTTCTATAGTAAATTATTCAAAAAATAATTTTATACTGTCGCAAATTTTAATTACGCCAGGGATTGCCTTTTCTATAGTAAATTATTCAAAAACTAATTTTATACTGTCGCAAATTTTAATTGCGCCAGGGATTGCCTTTTCTATAGTAAATTATTCAAAAAATAATTTTATACTGTCGCAAATTTTAATTGCGCCAGGGATTGCCTTTTCTATAGTAAATTATTCAAAAATAATTTTCAACTGTCACAAATTTTAATTGCGCCAGGGATTGCCTTTTCTATAGTAAATTTTTCAAAAAATAATTTTCAACTGTCACAAATTTTATGTGCGCCAGGGATTGCCTTTTCTATAGTAAATTATTCAAAAAATAATTTTCAACTGTCACAAATTTTAATTGCGCCAGGGATTGCCTTTTCTATAGTAAATTATTCAAAAACTAATTTTATACTGTCGCAAATTTTAATTGCGCCAGGGATTGCCTTTTCTATAGTAAATTATTCAAAAAATAATTTTCAACTGTCACAAATTTTAATTGCGCCAGGGATTGCCTTTTCTATAGTAAATTTTTCAAAAACTAATTTTATACTGTCGCAAATTTTAAATATCCCAGGGATTGCCTTTTCTATAGTAAATTATTCAAAAAATAATTTTCAACTGTCACAAATTTTAATTGCGCCAGGGATTGCCTTTTCTATAGTAAATTATTAAAAATAATTTTCAACTGTCACAAATTTTAATTACGCCAGGGATTGCCTTTTATATAGTAAATTTTTCAAAAATAATTTTATACTGTCACAAATTTTAATTGCGCCAGGGATTGACTTTTCTATAGTAAATTATTCAAAAAATAATTTTCAACTGTCACAAATTTTAATTGCGCCAGGGATTGCCTTTTCTATAGTAAATTATTCAAAAAATAATTTTATACTGTCACAAATTTTAATTGCGCCAGGGATTGCCTTTTCTATAGTAAATTATTCAAAAACTAATTTTTTACTGTCGCAAATTTTAATTACGCCAGGGATTGCCTTTTATATAGTAAATTATTCAAAAAATAATTTTATACTGTCGCAAATTTTAAATATCCCAGGGATTGCCTTTTATATAGTAAATTATTCAAAAACAAATTTTATACTGTCGCAAATTTTAAATATCCCAGGGATTGCCTTTTCTATAGTAAATTATTCAAAAACTAATTTTATACTGTCGCAAATTTTAATTGCGCCAGGGATTGCCTTTTCTATAGTAAATTATTCAAAAAATAATTTTCTACTGTCACAAATTTTAATTGCGCCAGGGATTGACTTTTCTATAGTAAATTTTTCAAAAACTAATTTTATACTGTCGCAAATTTTATGTGCGCCAGGGATTGCCTTTTCTATAGTAAATTATTCAAAAAATAATTTTCAACTGTCACAAATTTTAATTGCGCCAGGGATTGACTTTTCTATAGTAAATTATTCAAAAAATAATTTTCAACTGTCACAAATTTTATGTGCGCCAGGGATTGCCTTTTATATAGTAAATTATTCAAAAACTAATTTTATACTGTCGCAAATTTTAATTACGCCAGGGATTGCCTTTTCTATAGTAAATTTTTCAAAAAATAATTTTATACTGTCGCAAATTTTAAATATCCCAGGGATTGCCTTTTATATAGTAAATTTTTCAAAAACTAATTTTATACTGTCGCAAATTTTAAATATCCCAGGGATTGCCTTTTATATAGTAAATTTTTCAAAAACTAATTTTATACTGTCGCAAATTTTAATTGCGCCAGGGATTGCCTTTTCTATAGTAAATTATTCAAAAACTAATTTTATACTGTCGCAAATTTTAATTACGCCAGGGATTGCCTTTTCTATAGTAAATTATTCAAAAAATAATTTATACTGTCGCAAATTTTAATTGCGCCAGGGATTGCCTTTTATATAGTAAATTATTCAAAAAATAATTTTCAACTGTCACAAATTTTAATTGCGCCAGGGATTGCCTTTTCTATAGTAAATTATTCAAAAACTAATTTTATACTGTCGCAAATTTTAATTACGCCAGGATTGCCTTTTCTATAGTAAATTATTCAAAAAATAATTTTCTACTGTCACAAATTTTAATTGCGCCAGGGATTGACTTTTCTATAGTAAATTTTTCAAAAACTAATTTTATACTGTCGCAAATTTTAATTGCGCCAGGGATTGCCTTTTCTATAGTAAATTATTCAAAAAATAATTTTATACTGTCGCAAATTTTAATTGCGCCAGGGATTGCCTTTTCTATAGTAAATTATTCAAAAAATAATTTTCAACTGTCACAAATTTTAATTGCGCCAGGGATTGCCTTTTCTATAGTAAATTATTCAAAAAATAATTTTCAACTGTCGCAAATTTTATGTGCGCCAGGGATTGCCTTTTCTATAGTAAATTATTCAAAAATAATTTTCAACTGACACAAATTTTATGTGCGCCAGGATTGACTTTTCTATAGTAAATTATTCAAAAAATAATTTTCAACTGTCACAAATTTTATGTGCGCCAGGGATTGCCTTTTATATAGTAAATTATTCAAAAACTAATTTTATACTGTCGCAAATTTTAATTACGCCAGGGATTGCCTTTTCTATAGTAAATTTTTCAAAAAATAATTTTATACTGTCGCAAATTTTAAATATCCCAGGGATTGCCTTTTATATAGTAAATTTTTCAAAAACTAATTTTATACTGTCACAAATTTTAAATATCCCAGGGATTGCCTTTTATATAGTAAATTTTTCAAAAACTAATTTTATACTGTCGCAAATTTTAATTGCGCCAGGGATTGCCTTTTCTATAGTAAATTATTCAAAAACTAATTTTATACTGTCGCAAATTTTAATTACGCCAGGGATTGCCTTTTCTATAGTAAATTATTCAAAAAATAATTTTCTACTGTCACAAATTTTAATTGCGCCAGGGATTGCCTTTTCTATAGTAAATTATTCAAAAAATAATTTTCAACTGTCACAAATTTTAATTGCGCCAGGGATTGCCTTTTCTATAGTAAATTATTCAAAAACTAATTTTATACTGTCGCAAATTTTAATTACGCCAGGGATTGCCTTTTCTATAGTAAATTATTCAAAAACTAATTTTATACTGTCGCAAATTTTAATTACGCCAGGGATTGCCTTTTCTATAGTAAATTATTCAAAAAATAATTTTCTACTGTCACAAATTTTAATTGCGCCAGGGATTGACTTTTCTATAGTAAATTTTTCAAAAACTAATTTTATACTGTCGCAAATTTTAATTGCGCCAGGGATTGCCTTTTCTATAGT
>CAWVNZ010000037.1:0-33000 GCA_963930735.1 Dioctria linearis
GGCAATCCCTGGCGTAATTAAAATGTGTGACAGTAAAAAATGAATTTTTGAATAATTTACTATACAAAAGGCAATCCCTGGCGTATTTAAAATTTGCAACAGTAAAAAATTATTTTTTGCAAAATTTACTATAGAAAAGGCAATCCCTGGCGTAATTAAAATTTGTGACAGTAAAAAATGAATTTTTGAATAATTTACTATACAAAAGGCAATCCCTGGCGTAATTAAAATTTGTGACAGAAAAAATAATTTTTTGAATAATTTACTATAGAAAAGGCAATCCCTGCGTAATTATAATTTGCGACAGTAAAAAATTATTTTTTGAATAATTTACTATAGAAACGGCAATCCCTGGCGTAATTAAAATTTGAGACAGTAAAATATTATTTTTTGAATAATTTACTATAGAAAAGGCAATCCCTGGCGTAATTAAAATTTGCTACAGTATAAAATTATTTTTTGAATAAATTACTATAGAAAAGGCAATCCCTGGCGTAATTAAAATTTGCGACAGAAAAAAATTATTTTTGAATAATTTACTATGGAAAAGGCAATCCCTGGCGTAATTAAAATTTGCGACACTAAACAATTATTTTTTGCAAAATTTACTATAGAAAAGGCAATCCCTGGCGTAATTAAAATTTGCAACAGTAAAAAATTATTTTTTGCAACATTTATTTACTATAGAAAAGGCAATCCCTGGCGTAATTAAAATTTGAGACAGTAAAAAATGAATTTTTGAATAATTTACTATAGAAAAGGCAATCCCTGGCGTAATTAAAATTTGCGACAGTAAAAAATTAGTTTTTGCAAAATTTACTATAGAAAAGGCAATCCCTGGCGTAATTAAAATTTGCGACACTAAACAATTATTTTTCCAAAATTTACTATAGAAAAGGCAATCCCTGGCGTAATTAAAATTTGCGACAGTATAAAATTATTTTTTGAATAATTTACTATAGAAAAGGCAATCCCTGGCGTAATTAAAATTTGCGACAGAAAAAAATTATTTCTTGCAAGATTTACTATAGAAAAGGCAATCCCTGGCGTAATTATAATTTGCGACTTTTGAATAATTTACTATAGAAAAGGCAATTCCTGGCGTAATTAAAATTTGAGACAGTAAAAAATTATTTTTTGAATAATTTACTATAGAAAAGGCAATCCCTGGCGTAATTAAAATTTGCGACAGTAAAAAATTATTTTTTGAATAATTTATTATAGAAAAGGCAATCCCTGGCGTAATTAAAATTTGCGACAGTATAAAATTATTTTTTGAATAATTTACTATAGAAAAGGCAATCCCTGGCGTAATTAAAATTTGCGACAGTAAAAAATTAGTTTTTTGCAAAATTTACTATAGAAAAGGCAATCCCTGGCGTAATTAAAATTTGCGACACTAAAAAATTATTTTTTGAATAATTTACTATAGAAAAGGCAATCCCTGGCATAATTAAAATTTGTGACAGTAAAAAATGAATTTTTGAATAATTTACTATAGAAAAGGCAATCCCTGGCGTAATTAAAATTTGCGACAGTAAAAAATTAGTTTTTGCAAAATTTACTATAGAAAAGGCAATCCCTGGCGTAATTAAAATTTGCGACACTAAACAATTATTTTTTAATAATTTACTATAGAAAAGGCAATCCCTGGCGTAATTAAAATGTGAGACAGTAAAAATGAATTTTTGAATAATTTACTATAGAAAGGGCAATCCCTGGCGTAATTAAAATTTGCGACAGTAAAAAATGAATTTTTGAATAATTTACTATAGAAAAGGCAATCCCTGGCGTAATTAAAATTTGCGACAGTATAAAATTAATTTTTGAATAATTTACTATAGAAAAGGCAATCCCTGGCGTAATTAAAATTTGCGACAGTAAAAAATTATTTTTTGAATAATTTACTATAGAAAAGGCAGTCCCTGGCGTAATTAAAATTTGTGACCGTAAAAAATGAATTTTTGAATAATTTACTATACAAAAGGCAATCCTGGCGTAATTAAAATTTGTGACAGAAAAAATAATTTTTTGAATAATTTACTATAGAAAAGGCAATCCCTGGCGTAATTATAATTTGCGACAGTAAAAAATTATTTTTGAATAATTTACTATAGAAACGGCAATCCCTGGCGTAATTAAAATTTGAGACAGTAAAATATTATTTTTTGAATAATTTACTATAGAAAAGGCAATCCCTGGCGTAATTAAAATTTGCTACAGTATAAAATTATTTTTTGAATAATTTACTATAGAAAAGGCAATCCCTGGCGTAATTAAAATTTGCGGTAGAAAAAAATTATTTTTTGAATAATTTACTATGGAAAAGGCAATCCCTGGCGTAATTAAAATTTGCGACACTAAACAATTATTTTTTGCAAAATTTACTATAGAAAAGGCAATCCCTGGCGTATTTAAAATTTGCGACAGTATAAAATTATTTTTTGAATAATTTACTATAGAAAAGGCAATCCCTGGCGTAATTAAAATTTGCGACACTAAACAATTAGTTTTTGAATAATTTACTATAGAAAAGGCAATCCTGGCGTAATTAAAATTTGAGACAGTAAAAAATGAATTTTTGAATAATTTACTATAGAAAAGGCAATCCCTGGCGTAATTAAAATGTGAGACAGTAAAAAATGAATTTTTGAATAATTTACTATACAAAAGGCAATCCCTGGCGTATTTAAAATTTGCAACAGTAAAAAATTATTTTTGCAAAATTTACTATAGAAAAGGCAATCCCTGGCGTAATTAAATTTGAGACAGTAAAAAATGAATTTTTGAATAATTTACTATAGAAAAGGCAATCCCTGGCGTAATTAAAATTTGAGACAGTAAAAAATGAATTTTTGAATTATTTACTATAGAAAAGGCAATCCCTGGCGTAATTAAAATTTGCGACAGTAAAAAATTATTTTTTGAATAATTTACTCTACAAAAGGAAATCCCTGGCGTATTTAAAATTTGCAACAGTAAAAAATTATTTTTTGCAACATTTATTTACTATAGAAAAGGCAATCCCTGGCGTAATTAAAATTTGCGACAGTAAAAAATTAGTTTTTGCAAAATTTACTATAGAAAAGGCAATCCCTGGCGTATTTAAAATTTGCGACAGTATAAAATTATTTTTTGAATAATTTACTATAGAAAAGGCAATCCCTGGCGTAATTAAAATTTATGACAGAAAAAATAATTTTTTGAAAATTTACTATAGAAAAGGCAATCCCTGGCGTAATTAAAATTTGCGACAGTAAAAAATTAGTTTTTGCAAAATTTAATATAGAAAAGGCAATCCCTGGTGTATTTAAAATTTGCGACAGCATAAAATTATTTTTTGAATAATTTACTATAGAAAAGGCAATCCCTGGCGTAATTAAAATTTGCGACAGTAAAAATTATTTTCTGAATAATTTACTATAGAAAAGGCAATCCCTGGCGTAATTATAATTTGCGAGAGTAAAAAATTATTTTTTGAATAATTTACTATAGAAAAGGCAATCCCTGGCGTAATTATAATTTGCGACAGTAAAAAATTAGTTTTTGCAAAATTTACTATAGAAAAGGCAATCGCTGGCGTAATTAAAATTTGCGACAGTAAAAAATTAGTTTTTGCAAAATTTACTATAGAAAAGGCAATCCCTGGCGTAATTAAAATTTGCGACAGTAAAAAATTATTTTTTGAATAATTTACTATAGAAAGGCAATCCCTGGTGTAATTAAAATTTGAGACAGTAAAAAATGAATTTTTGAATAATTTACTATAGAAAAGGCAATCCCTGGCGTAATTATAATTTGCGACAGTAAAAAATTATTTTTTGAATAATTTACTATACAAAAGGCAGTCGCTGGCGTAATTAAAATTTGCGACAGTAAAAAATTAGTTTTTGCAAAATTTACTATAGAAAAGGCAATCCCTGGCGTAATTAAAATTTGCGACAGTAAAAAATTATTTTTTGAATAATTTACTATAGAAAAGGCAATCCCTGGCGTAATTAAAATTTGCGACAGTAAAAAATTATTGTTTGAATAATTTACTATAGAAAAGGCAATCCCTGGTGTAATTAAAATTTGAGACAGTAAAAAATGAATTTTTGAATAATTTACTATAGAAAAGGCAATCCCTGGCGTAATTAAAATTTGTGACAGAAAAAATTATTTTTTGAATAATTTACTATAGAAAAGGCAATCCCTGGCGTAATTAAAATTTGCGACAGTAAAAAATTGTTTTTGCAAAATTTACTATAGAAAAGGCAATCCCTGGCGTATTTAAAATTTGCGACAGTATAAAATTATTTTTTGAATAATTTACTATAGAAAAGGCAATCCCTGGCGTAATTAAAATTTGAGACAGTAAAAAATGAATTTTTGAATAATTTACTATACAAAAGGCAATCCCTGGCGTAATTAAAATTTGCGACAGAAAAAAATTAATTTTGAATAATTTACTATAGAAAAGGCAATCCCTGGCGTAATTATAATTTGCGACAGTAAAAAATTATTTTTTGCAAATTTACTATAGAAAAGGCAATCCCTGGCGTATTTAAAATTTGCGACAGTATAAAATTATTTTTTGAATAATTTACTATAGAAAAGGCAATCCCTGGCGTAATTAAAATTTGTGACAGAAAAAAATTATTTTTTGAATAATTTACTATAGAAAAAGGCAATCCCTGGCGTAATTATAATTTGCGACAGTAAAAAATTATTTTTTGAATAATTTACTATAGAAAAGGCAATCCCTGGCGTAATTATAATTTGCGACAGTAAAAAATTATTTTTTGCAAAATTTACTATAGAAAAGGCAATCCCTGGCGTATTAAAATTTACGACAGTATAAAAATTATTTTTTGAATAATTTACTATAGAAAAGGCAATCCCTGGCGTAATTAAAATTTGTGACAGAAAAAAATTATTTTTTGAATAATTTACTATAGAAAAGGCAATCCCTGGCGTAATTATAATTTGCGACAGTAAAAAATTATTTTTTGAATAATTTACTATAGAAAAGGCAATCCCTGGCGTAATTATAATTTGAGACAGTAAAAAATGAATTTTTGAATAATTTACTATAGAAAAGGCAATCCCTGGCGTAATTAAAATTTGCGACAGAAAAAAATTATTTTTTGAATAATTTACTATAGAAAAGGCAATCCCTGGCGTAATTATAATTTGCGACAGTAAAAAATTATTTTTTGAAGAATTTACTATAGAAAAGGCAATCCCTGGCGTAATTATAATTTGCGACAGTAAAAAATTATTTTTTGAATAATTTACTACAGAAAAGGCAATCCCTGGCGTAATTAAAATTTGAGACAGTAAAAAATGAATTTTCGAATAATTTACTATAGAAAAGGCATTCCCTGGCGTAATTATAATTTGCGACAGTAACAAATTATTTTTTGAATAATTTACTATATAAAAGGCAATCCCTGGCGTAATTAAAATTTGAGACACTAAACAATTATTTTTTGAATAATTTACTATAGAAAAGGCAATCCCTGGCGTAATTAAAATTTGAGACAGTAAAAAATGAATTTTTGAATAATTTACTATACAAAAGGCAATCCCTGGCGTAATTAAAATTTGAGACACTAAACAATTATTTTTTGAATAATTTACTATAGAAAAGGCAATCCCTGGCGTAATTAAAATTTGAGACAGTAAAAAATGAATTTTTGAATAATTTACTATACAAAAGGCAATCCCTGGCGTAATTAAAATTTGCGACAGAAAAAAATTATTTTTTGCAAAATTTTACTATAGAAAATGCCATCCCTGGCGTAATTAAAATTCGAGACAGTAAAAAATGAATTTTTGAATAATTTACTATAGAAAAGGCAATCCCTGGTGTAATTAAAATTTGCGACACTAAGCAATTATTTTTTGCAAAATTTACTATAGAAAAGGCAATCCCTGGCGTAATTAAAATTTGCGACAGTAAAAAATTAGTTTTTGCAAAATTTACTATAGAAAAGGCAATCCCTGGCGTAATTAAAATTTGAGACAGTAAAAAATTAATTTTTGAATAATTTACTATAGAAAAGGCAATCCCTGGCTTATTTAAAATTTGCGACAGTAAAAAATTAGTTTTTGCAAAATTTACTATAGAAAAGGCAATCCCTGGCGTAATTAAAATTTGCGACAATAAAAAATTATTTTTTGAATAATTTACTATAGAAAAGGCAATCCCTGGCGTAATTAAAATTTGAGACAGTAAAAAATTATTTTTGAATAATTTACTATAGAAAAGGCAATCCCTGGCGTAATTATAATTTGCGACAGTAAAAAATTATTTTTTGAATAATTTACTATAGAAAAGGCAATCCCTGGCGTAATTATAATTTGAGACAGTAAAAATGAATTTTTGAATAATTTACTATAGAAAAGGCAATCCCTGGCGTAATAATAATTTGCGACAGTAAAAAATTATTTTTTGAATAATTTACTATACAAAAGGCAATCCCTGGCGTAATTATAATTTGAGATAGTAAAAAATGAATTTTTGAATAATTTACTATAGAAAAGGCAATCCCTGGCGTAATTAAAATTTGCGACAGTATAAAATTATTTTTTGAATAATTTACTATAGAAAAGGCAATCCCTGGCGTAATTATAATTTGCGACAGTAAAAAATTATTTTTTGAATAATTTACTATACAAAAGGCAATCCCTGGCGTAATTAAAATTTGCGACACTAAACAATTATTTTTTGCAAAATTTACTATAGAAAAGGCAATCCCTGGCGTAATTAAAATTTGAGACAGTAAAAAATGAATTTTTGAATAATTTACTATACAAAAGGCAATCCTGGCGTAATTAAAATTTGAGACAGAAAAAATTAGTTTATGCAAAATTTACTATAGAAAAGGCAATCCCTGGCGTAATTAAAATTTGCGACAGAAAAAAATTATTTTTTGAATAATTTACTATAGAAAAGGCAATCCCTGGCGTAATTATAATTTGCGACAGCAAAAAATTATTTTTTGAAGAATTTACTATAGAAAAGGCAATCCCTGGCGTAATTATAATTTGCGACAGTAAAAAATTATTTTTTGAATAATTTACTACAGAAAAGGCAATCCCTGGCGTAATTAAAATTTGAGACAGTAAAAAATGAATTTTTGAATAATTTACTATAGAAAAGGCATTCCCTGGCGTAATTAAAATTTGAAACAGTAAAAAATGAATTTTTGAATAATTTACTATACAAAAGGCAATCCCTGGCGTAATTAAATATTGCGACAGAAAAAAATTATTTTTTGCAAAATTTACTATAGAAAAGGCCATCCCTGGCGTAATTAAATTCGAGACAGTAAAAAATGAATTTTTGAATAATTTACTATAGAAAAGGCAATCCCTGGTGTAATTAAAATTTGCGACACTAAACAATTATTTTTTGCAAAATTTACTATAGTAAAGGCAATCCCTGGCGTAATTAAAATTTGCGACACTAAACAATTATTTTTTGAATAATTTACTATAGAAAAGGCAATCCCTGACGTAATTAAAATTTGAGACAGTAAAAAATTAATTTTTGAATAATTTACTATAGAAAAGGCAATCCCTGGCGTATTTAAAATTTGCGACAGTAAAAAATTAGTTTTGCAAAATTTACTATAGAAAAGGCAATCCCTGGCGTAATTAAAATTTGCGACAATAAAAAATTATTTTTTGAATAATTTACTATAGAAAAGGCAATCCCTGGCGTAATTAAAATTTGAGACAGTAAAAAATTATTTTTTTAATAATTTACTATAGAAAAGGCAATCCCTGGCGTAATTATAATTTGCGACAGTAAAAAATTATTTTTTGAATAATTTACTATAGAAAAGGCAATCCCTGGCGTAATTATAATTTGAGACAGTAAAAAATGAATTTTTGAATAATTTACTATAGAAAAGGCAATCCCTGGCGTAATTATAATTTGCGACAGTAAACAATTATTTTTGCAAAATTTACTATAGAAAAGGCAATCCCTGGCGTAATAATAATTTGCGACAGTAAAAAATTATTTTTTGAATAATTTACTATACAAAAGGCAATCCCTGGCGTAATTATAATTTGAGACAGTAAAAAATGAATTTTTGAATAATTTACTATAGAAAAGGCAATCCCTGGCGTAATTAAAATTTGCGACAGTATAAAATTATTTTTTGAATAATTTACTATAGAAAAGGCAATCCCTGGCGTAATTATAATTTGCGACAGTAAAAAATTATTTTTTGAATAATTTACTATACAAAAGGCAATCCTGGCGTAATTAAATTTGCGACACTAAAAAATTATTTTTTGCAAAATTTACTATAGAAAAGGCAATCCCTGGCGTAATTAAAATTTGAGACAGTAAAAAATGAATTTTGAATAATTTACTATACAAAAGGCAATCCCTGGCGTAATTAAAATTTGAGACAGAAAAAAATTAGTTTATGCAAAATTTACTATAGAAAAGGCAATCCCTGGCGTAATTAAAATTTTCGACACTAAACAATTAATTTTTGAATAATTTACTTTAGAAAAGGCAATCCCTAGCGTAATTAAAATTTGCGAAAGTAAAAAATTATTTTTTGAATAATTTACTATAGAAAAGGCAATCCCTGGCGTAATTAAAATTTGAGACACTAAACAATTATTTTTTGAATAATTTACTATAGAAAAGGCAATCCCTGGCGTAATTAAAATTTGAGACAGAAAAAAATGAATTTTGAATAATTTACTATACAAAAGGCAATCCCTGGCGTAATTAAAATTTGAGACAGAAAAAAATGAATTTTTGCAAAATTTACTATAGAAAAGGCAATCCCTGGCGTAATTAAAATTTGAGACAGTAAAAAATGAATTTTTGAATAATTTACTATACAAAAGGCAATCCCTGCGTAATTAAAATTTGAGACAGTAAAACATGAATTTTGAATAATTTACTATAGAAAAGGCAATCCCTGGCGTAATTAAAATTTGAGACACTAAGCAATTATTTTTTGAAAAATTTACTATAGAAAAGGCAATCCCTGGCGTAATTAAAATTTGCGACAGTATAAAATTAATTTTTGAATAATTTACTATAGAAAAGGCAATCCCTGGCGTAATTAAAATTTGCGACAGTATAAAATTATTTTTTGAATAATTTACTATAGAAAAGGCAATCCCTGGCGTAGTTAAAATTTGGGACAGTAAAAAATGAATTTTGAATAATTTACTATAGAAAAGGCAATCCCTGGCGTAATTAAAATTCGCGACAGTAAAAAAATTATTCTTTGAATAATTTACTATAGAAAAGGCAATCCCTGGCGTAATTAAATTTGCGACAGTAAAAAATTATTTTTTGAATAATTTACTATAGAAAAGGCAATCCCTGGCGTAATTATAATTTGCGACAATAAAAAATTATTTTTTGAATAATTTACTATAGAAAAGGCAATCCCTGGCGTAATTATAATTTGAGACAGTAAAAAATGAATTTTTGAATAATTTACTATAGAAAAGGCAATCCCTGGCGTAATTATAATTTGCGACAGTAAACAATTATTTTTTGCAAAATTTACTATAGAAAGGGCAATCCCTGGCGTAATTAAAATTTGCGACAGTAAAAAATTATTTTTTGAATAATTTACTATAGAAAAGGCAATCCCTGGCTTAATTAAAATTTGCGACAGTAAAAAATTATTTTTTGAATAATTTACTATAGAAAAGGCAATCCCTGGCGTAATTAAAATTTGCGACAGTAAAAAATGAATTTTTGAATAATTTACTATAGAAAAAGGCAATCCCTGGCGTAATTATAATTTGCGACAGTAAAAAATTATTTTTTGAATAATGTACTATAGAAAAGGCAATCCCTGGCGTAATTATAATTTGAGACAGTAAAAAATGAATTTTTGAATAATTTACTATAGAAAAGGCAATCCCTGGCGTAATTAAAATTTGAGACAGTAAAAAATGAATTTTGAATAATTTACTATACAAAAGGCAATCCCTGGCGTAATTAAAATTTGAGACAGAAAAAATGAATTTTTGCAAAATTTACTATAGAAAAGGCAATCCCTGGCGTAATTATAATTTGAGACAGTAAAAAATGAATTTTTGAATAATTTACTATAGAAAAGGCAATCCCTGGCGTAATTAAAATTTGCGACACTAAACAATTAATTTTTGAATAATTTACTATAGAAAAGGCAATCCCTGGCGTAATTAAAATTTGAGACACTAAACAATTATTTTTTGAATAATTTACTATAGAAAAGGCAATCCCTGGCGTAATTATAATTTGCGACAGTAAAAAATTATTTTTTGAATAATTTACTATAGAAAAGGCAATCCCTGGCGTAATTAAAATTTGCGACAATAAAAAATTATTTTTTGCAAAATTTACTATAGAAAAGGCAATTCCTGGCGTAATTAAAATTTGCGACAGTATAAAATTATTTTTTGAATAATTTACTATAGAAAAGGCAATCCCTGGCGTAATTAAAATTTGCGACAGTATAAAATTATTTTTTGAATAATTTACTATAGAAAAGGCAATCCCTGGCGTAATTATAATTTGCGACAGTAAAAAATTATTTTTTGAATAATTTACTATACAAAAGGCAATCCCTGGCGTAATTAAAATTTGCGACACTAAACAATTATTTTTTGCAAAATTTACTATAGAAAAGGCAATCCCTGGCGTAATTAAATTTGAGACAGTAAAAAATGAATTTTTGAATAATTTACAATACAAAAGGCAATCCCTGGCGTAATTAAAATTTGCGACAGTAAAAATTAGTTTTTGCAAAATTTACTATAGAAAAGGCAATCCCTGGCGTATTTAAAATTTGCGACAGTATAAAATTATTTTTTGAATAATTTACTATAGAAAAGGCAATCCCTGGCGTAATTAAAATTTGAGACAGTAAAAAATTAATTTTTGAATAATTCACTATAGAAAAGGCAATCCCTGGCGTAATTAAAATTTGAGACAGTAAAAAATGAATTTTTGAATAATTTACTATACAAAAGGCAATCCCTGGCGTAATTAAAATTTGCGACAGAAAAAAATTAATTTTTGAATAATTTACTATAGAAAAGGCAATCCCTGGCGTAATTAAAATTTGTGACAGTATAAAATTATTTTTTGAATAATTTACTATAGAAAAGGCAATCCCTGGCGTAATTAAAATTTGAGACAGTAAAAAATTATTTTTTGAATAATTTACTATAGAAAAGGCAATCCCTGGCGTAATTAAAATTTGCGACACTAAACAATTAATTTTTGAATAATTTACTATAGAAAAGGCAATCCCTGGCGTAATTAAAATTTGAGACAGTAAAAAATGAATTTTTGAATAATTTACTATACAAAAGGCAATCCCTGGCGTAATTAAAATTTGCGACAGAAAAAAATGAATTTTTGCAAAATTTACTATACAAAAGGCAATCCCTGGCGTAGTTAAAATTTGAGACAGTAAAAATGAATTTTTGAATAATTACTATACAAAAGGCAATCCCTGGCGTAGTTAAAATTTGAGACAGAAAAAAAATGAATTTTTGAATAATTTACTATAGAAAAGGCAATCCCTGGCGTAATTAAAATTTGAGACACTAAACAATTATTTTTTGAATAATTTACTATAGAAAAGGCAATCCCTGGCGTAATTAAAATTTGCGACAGTATAAAATAAATTTTTGAATAATTTACCATAGAAAAGGCAATCCCTGGCGTAATTAAAATTTGCGACAGTATAAAATTATTTTTTGAATAATTTACTATAGAAAAGGCAATCCCTGGCGTAATTAAAATTTGAGACAGTAAAAAATGAATTTTTGAATAATTTACTATAGAAAAGGCAATCCCTGGCGTAATTAAAATTTGCGACAGTAAAAAATAATTTTTTGAATAATTTACTATAGAAAAGGCAATCCCTGGCGTAATTAAAATTTGCGACAGAAAAAATTATTTTTTGAATAATTTACTATAGAAAAGGCAATCCCTGGCGTAATTATAATTTGCGACAGTAAAAAATTATTTTTTGAATAATTTACTATACAAAAGGCAATCCCTGGCGTAATTAAAATTTGCGACACTAAACAATTATTTTTTGAAATAATTTACTATAGAAAAGGCAATCCCTGGCGTAATTATAATTTGCGACAGTAAAAAATTATTTTTTGCAAATTTACTATAGAAAAGGCAGTCCCTGGCGTATTTAAAATTTGCGACAGTATAAAATTATTTTTTGAATAATTTACTATAGAAAAGGCAATCCCTGGCGTAATTAAAATTTGCGACAGAAAAAAATTATTTTTTGAATAATTTGCTATAGAAAAGGCAATACCTGGCGTAATTATAATTTGCGACAGTAAAAAATTATTTTTGAATAATTTACTAGAGAAAAGGCAATCCCTGGCGTAATTATAATTTGCGACAGTAAAAAATTATTTTTTGAATAATTTACTATAGAAAAGGCAATCCCTGGCGTAATTAAAATTTGCGACACTAAACAATTAATTTTTGAATAATTTACTATAGAAAAGGCAATCCCTGGCGTAATTAAAATTTGAGACACTAAACAATTATTTTTTGAATAATTTACTATAGAAAAGGCAATCTCTGGCGTAATTAAAATTTGCTACAGTATAAAATTAATTTTTGAATAATTTACTATAGAAAAGGCAATCCCTGGCGTAATTAAAATTTGCGACAGTAAAAAATAATTTTTTGAATAATTTACTATACAAAAGGCAATCCCTGGAGTAATTAAAATTTGCAACACTAAACAATTATTTTTTGAATAATTTACTATAGAAAAGGCAATCCCTGGCGTAATTATAATTTGCGACAGTAAAAAATTATTTTTTGAATAATTTACTATAGAAAAGGCAATCCCTGGCGTAATTATAATTTGAAAGAGTAAAAAATGAATTTTTGAATAATTTACTATAGAAAAGGCAATCCCTGGCGTAATTAAAATTTGCGACAGAAAAAAATTATTTTTTGAATAATTTACTATAGAAAAGGCAATCCCTGGCGTAGTTATAATTTGCGACAGTAAAAAATTATTTTTTGAATAATTTACTATAGAAAAGGCAATCCCTGGCGTAATTATAATTTGCGACAGTAAAAAATTATTTTTTGAATAATTTACTATAGAAAAGGCAATCCCTGGCGTAATTATAATTTGAGACAGTAAAAAATGAATTTTTGAATAATTTACTATAGAAAAGGCAATCCCTGGCCTAATTAAAATTTGCGACAGTAAAAAATTAATTTTTGAATAATTTACTATAGAAAAGGCAATCCCAGGCGTAATTAAAATTTGAGACAGTAAAAAATTATTTTTTGAATAATTTACTATAGAAAAGGCAATCCCTGGCGTAATTAAAATTTGAGACAGTAAAAAATTATTTTTTGAATAATTTACTATACAAAAGGCAATCCCTTGGCGTATTTAAAATTTGCAACAGTAAAAAATTATTTTTTGCAACATTTACTATGGAAAAGGCAATCCCTGGCGTAATTAAAATTTGCGACAGTAAAAAATTAGTTTTTGCAAAATTTACTATAGAAAAGGCAATCCCTGGCGTATTTAAAATTGCGACAGTATAAAATTATTTTTGAATAATTTACTATAGAAAAGGCAATCCCTGGCGTAATTAAAATTTGTGACAGAAAAAATTATTTTTGAATAATTTACTATAGAAAAGGCAATCCCTGGCGTAATTAAAATTTGCGACAGTAAAAAATTAGTTTTTGCAAAATTTACTATAGAAAAGGCAATCCCTGGCGTATTTAAAATTTGCGACAGTATAAAATTATTTTTTGAATAATTTACTATAGAAAAGGCAATCCTGGCGTAATTAAAATTTGAGACAGTAAAAAATGAATTTTTGAATAATTTACTATACAAAAGGCAATCCCTGGCGAATTTAAAATTTGCGACAGAAAAAAATTAATTTTTGAATAATTTACTATAGAAAAGGCAATCCCTGGCGTAATTATAATTTGCGACAGTAAAAAATTATTTTTTGCAAAATTTACTATAGAAAAGGCAATCCCTGGCGTATTTAAAATTTGCGACAGTATAAAATTATTTTTTGAATAATTTACTATAGAAAAGGCAATCCTGGTGTAATTAAAATTTGCGACAGAAAAAAATTATTTTTTGAATAATTTACTATAGAAAAGGCAATCCCTGGCGTAATTAAAATTTGCGACACTAAACAATTAATTTTTGAATAATTTACTATAGAAAAGGCAATCCCTGGCGTAATTATAATTTGCGACAGTAAAAAATGAATTTTTGCAAAATTTACTATAGAAAAGGCAATCCCTGGCGTAATTAAAATTTGCGACAGTTAAAAATGAATTTTTGAATAATTTACTATAGAAAAGGCAATCCCTGGCGTAATTATAATTTGCGACAGTAAAAAATGAATTTTTGCAAAATTTACTATAGAAAAGGCAATCCCTGGCGTAATTAAAATTTGCGACAGTAAAAAATGAATTTTTGAATAATTTACTATAGAAAAGGCAATCCCTGGCGTAATTATAATTTGAGACAGTAAAAAATGAATTTTTGAATAATTACTATAGAAAAGGCAATCGCTGGCGTAATTATAATTTGCGACAGTAAACAATTATTTTTTGCAAAATTTACTATAGAAAAGGCAATCCCTGGCGTAATTAAAATTTACGACAGTATAAAATTATTTTTTGAATAATTTACTATAAAAAAGGCAATCCCTGGCGTAATTAAAATTTGCGACACTAAACAATTATTTTTTGCAAAATTTACTATAGAAAAGGCAATCCCTGGCGTAATTAAAATTTGCGACACTAAACAATTATTTTTTGAATAATTTACTATAGAAAAGGCAATCCCTGGCGTAATTAAAATTTGAGACAGTAAAAAATGAATTTTTTGAATAATTTACTATAGAAAAGGCAACCAATGGCGTAATTAAAATTTGCGACAGTAAAAAATTAGTTTTTGCAAAATTTACTATAGAAAAGGCAATCCCTGGCGTAGTTAAATTTGCGACACTAAACAATTATTTTTTGAATAATTTACTATAGAAAAGGCAATCCCTGGCGTAATTAAAATTTGAGACAGTAAAAAATGATTTTTTGAATAATTTACTATAGAAAAGGCAATCCCTGGCGTAATTAAAATTTGAGACAGTAAAAAATGATTTTTTTAATAATTTACTATAGAAAAGGCAATCCCTGGCGTAATTAAAATTTGCGACAGAAAAAAAATTAATTTTTTGCAACATTTACTATAGAAAAGGCAATCCCTGGCGTAATTAAAATTTGCGACAGTAAAAAAATGAATTTTTGAATAATTTACTATAGAAAAGGCAATCCTTGGCGTAATTAAAATTTGCGACAGTAAAAAATTATTTTTTGAATAATTTACTATAGAAAAGGCAATCCCTGGCGTAATTATAATTTGCGACAGTAAAAAATTATTTTTTGAATAATTTACTATAGAAAAGGCAATCCTGGCGTAATTATAATTTGCGACAGTAAAAAATTATTTTTTGAATAATTTACTATACAAAAGGCAATCCCTGGCGTAATTAAAATTTGCGATACTAAACAATTATTTTTTGAATAATTTACTATAGAAAAGGCAATCCCTGGCGTAATTATAATTTGCGACAGTAAAAAATTATTTTTTGCAAAATTTACTATAGAAAAGGCAATCCCTGGCGTATTTAAAATTTGCGACAGTATAAAATTATTTTTTGAATAATTTACTATAGAAAAGGCAATCCTGGCGTAATTAAAATTTGAGACACTAAACAATTATTTTTTGAATAATTTACTATAGAAAAGGCAATGTCTGGCGTAATTAAAATTTTGCGACAGTATAAAATTAATTTTTGAATAATTTACTATAGAAAAGGCAATCCCTGGCGTAATTAAAATTTGCGACAGTAAAAAATAATTTTTTGAATAATTTACTATAGAAAAGGCAATCCCTGGCGTAATTATAATTTGCGACAGTAAAAAATTATTTTTTGAATAATTTACTATAGAAAAGGCAAATCCCTGGCGTAATTATAATTTGAGACAGTAAAAAATGAATTTTTGAACAATTTACTATAGAAAAGGCAATCCCTGGCGTAATTATAATTTGCGACAGTAAACAATTATTTTTTGCAAAATTTACTATAGAAAAGGCAATCCCTGGCGTAATTATAATTTGCGACAGTAAAAAATTATTTTTTGAATAATTTACTATACAAAAAGGCAATCCCTGGAGTAATTAAAATTTGCGACACTAAACAATTATTTTTTGAATAATTTACTATAGAAAAGGCAATCCCTGGCGTAATTATAATTTGCGACAGTAAAAAATTATTTTTTGAATAATTTACTATAGAAAAGGCAATCCCTGGCGTAATTATAATTTGAGACAGTAAAAAATGAATTTTTGAATAATTTACTATAGAAAAGGCAATCCCTGCGTAATTAAAATTTGCGACAGAAAAAAAATTATTTTTTGAATAATTTACTATAGAAAAGGCAATCCCTGGCGTAATTATAATTTGCGACAGTAAAAAATTATTTTTTGAATAATTTACTATAGAAAAGGCAATCCCTGGCGTAATTATAATTTGCGACAGTAAAAAATTATTTTTTGAATAATTTACTATAGAAAAGGCAATCCTGGCGTAATTATAATTTGAGACAGTAAAAAATGAATTTTTGAATAATTTACTATAGAAAAGGCAATCCCTGGCCTAATTAAAATTTGCGACAGTAAAAATTTAATTTTTGAATAATTTACTATAGAAAAGGCAATCCCTGGCGTAATTATAATTTGCGACAGTAAAAAATTATTTTTTGAATAATTTACTATAGAAAAGGCAATCCCTGGCGTAATTATAATTTGCGACAGTAAAAATTATTTTTTGAATAATTTACTATACAAAAGGCAATCCCTGCGTAATTAAAATTTGCGACACTAAACAATTATTTTTTGAATAATTTACTATAGAAAAGGCAATCCCTGGCGTAATTATAATTTGCGACAGTAAAAATTTTTTTTTGCAAAATTTACTATAGAAAAGGCAATCCCTGGCGTATTTAAAATTTGCGACAGTATAAAATTATTTTTTGAATAATTTACTATAGAAAAGGCAATCCCTGGCGTAATTAAAATTTGCGACAGAAAAAAATTATTTTTTGAATAATTTGCTATAGAAAAGGCAATCCCTGGCGTAATTATAATTTGCGACAGTAAAAAATTATTTTTTGAATAATTTACTATAGAAAAGGCAATCCCTGGCGTAATTATAATTTGCGACAGTAAAAAATTATTTTTTGAATAATTTACTATAGAAAAGGCAATCCCTGGCGTAATTAAAATTTGCGACACTAAACAATTAATTTTTGAATAATTTACTATAGAAAAGGCAATCCCTGGCGTAATTAAAATTTGAGACACTAAACAATTATTTTTTGAATAATTTACTATAGAAAAGGCAATCTCTGGCGTAATTAAACTTTGCGACAGTATAAAATTAATTTTTGAATAATTTACTATAGAAAAGGTAATCCCTGGCGTAATTAAAATTTGCGACAGTTAAAAATAATTTTTTGAATAATTTACTATAGAAAAGGCAATCCCTGGCGTAATTATAATTTGCGACAGTAAAAAATGAATTTTTGAATAATTTACTATAGAAAAGGCAATCCCTGGCGTAATTAAAATTTGCGACAGTAAAAAATTATTTTTTGAATAATTTACTATAGAAAAGGCAATCCCTGGCGTAATTATAATTTGAGACAGTAAAAAATGAATTTTTGAACAATTTACTATAGAAAAGGCAATCCCTGGCGTAATTATAATTTGCGACAGTAAACAATTATTTTTTGCAAAATTTACTATAGAAAAGGCAATCCCTGGCGTAATTATAATTTGCGACAGTAAAAAATTATTTTTTGAATAATTTACTATACAAAAGGCAATCCCTGGAGTAATTAAAATTTGCGACACTAAACAATTATTTTTTGAATAATTTACTATAGAAAAGGCAATCCCTGGCGTAATTAAAATTAGAGACACTAAACAATTATTTTTTGAATAATTTACTATAGAAAAGGCAATCTCTGGCGTAATTAAAATTTGCGACAGTATAAAATTAATTTTTGAATAATTTACTATAGAAAAGGCAATCCCTGGCGTAATTAAAATTTGCGACAGTAAAAAATAATTTTTTGAATAATTTACTATAGAAAAGGCAATCCCTGGCGTAATTATAATTTGCGCCAGTAAAAAATTATGTTTTGAATAATTTACTATAGAAAAGGCAATCCCTGGCGTAATTATAATTTGAGACAGTAAAAAATGAATTTTTGAACAATTTACTATAGAAAAGGCAATCCCTGGCGTAATTATAATTTGCGACAGTAAACAATTATTTTTTGCAAAATTTACTATAGAAAAGGCAATCCCTGGCGTAATTATAATTTGCGACAGTAAAAAATTATTTTTTGAATAATTTACTATACAAAAGGCAATCCCTGGAGTAATTAAAATTTGCGACACTAAACAATTATTTTTTGAATAATTTACTATAGAAAAGGCAATCCCTGGCGTAATTATAATTTGCGACAGTAAAAAATTATTTTTTGAATAATTTACTATAGAAAAGGCAATCCCTGGCGTAATTATAATTTGAGACAGTAAAAAATGAATTTTTGAATAATTTAATATAGAAAAGGCAATCCCTGGCGTAATTAAAATTTGCGACAGAAAAAAATTATTTTTTGAATAATTTACTATAGAAAAGGCAATCCCTGGCGTAATTATAATTTGCGACAGTAAAAAATTATTTTTTGAATAATTTACTATAGAAAAGGCAATCCCTGGCGTAATTATAATTTGCGACAGTAAAAAATTATTTTTTGAATAATTTACTATAGATAAGGCAATCCCTGGCGTAATTATAATTTGAGACAGTAAAAAATGAATTTTTGAATAATTTACTATAGAAAAGGCAATCCCTGGCCTAATTAAAATTTGCGACAGTAAAAAATTAATTTTTGAATAATTTACTATAGAAAAGGCAATCCCTGGCGTAATTATAATTTGCGACAGTAAAAAATTATTTTTTGAATAATTTACTATAGAAAAGGCAATCCCTGGCGTAATTATAATTTGCGACAGTAAAAAATTATTTTTTGAATAATTTACTATACAAAAGGCAATCCCTGGCGTAATTAAAATTTGCGACACTAAACAATTATTTTTTGAATAATTTACTATAGAAAAGGCAATCCCTGGCGTAATTATAATTTGCGACAGTAAAAAATTATTTTTTGCAAAATTTACTATAGAAAAGGCAATCCCTGGCGTATTTAAAATTTGCGACAGTATAAAATTATTTTTTTAATTATTATAATATAGAAAAGGCATTCCCTGGCGTAATTAAAATTTGCGACAGAAAAAAATTATTTTTTGAATAATTTGCTATAGAAAAGGCAATCCCTGGCGTAATTATAATTTGCGACAGTAAAAAAATATTTTTTGAATAATTTACTATAGAAAAGGCAATCCCTGGCGTAATTATAATTTGCGACAGTAAAAAATTATTTTTTGAATAATTTACTATAGAAAAGGCAATCCCTGGCGTAATTAAAATTTGCGACACTAAACAATTAATTTTTGAATAATTTACTATAGAAAAGGCAATCCCTGGCGTAATTAAAATTTGAGACACTAAACAATTATTTTTTGAATAATTTACTATAGAAAAGGCAATCTCTGGCGTAATTAAACTTTGCGACAGTATAAAATTAATTTTTGAATAATTTACTATAGAAAAGGCAATCCCTGGCGTAATTAAAATTTGCGACAGTAAAAAATAATTTTTTTGAATAATTTACTATAGAAAAGGCAATCCCTGACGTAATTATAATTTGCGACAGTAAAAAATTATTTTTTGAATAATTTACTATAGAAAAGGCAATCCCTGGCGTAATTATAATTTGAGACAGTAAAAAATGAATTTTGAATAATTTACTATAGAAAAGGCAATCCCTGGCGTAATTATAATTTGAGACAGTAAACAATTATTTTTTGCAAAATTTACTATAGAAAAGGCAATCCCTGGCGTAATTATAATTTGCGACAGTAAAAAATTATTTTTTGAATAATTTACTATACAAAAGGCAATCCCTGGAGTAATTAAAATTTGCGACACTAAACAATTATTTTTTGAATAATTTACTATAGAAAAGGCAATCCCTGGCGTAATTATAATTTGCGACAGTAAAAAATTATTTTTTGAATAATTTACTATAGAAAAGGCAATTCCTGGCGTAATTATAATTTGAGACAGTAAAAAATGAATTTTTGAATAATTTACTATAGAAAAGGCAATACCTTGCGTAATTAAAATTTGCGACAGAAAAAAAATTATTTTTTGAATAATTTACTATAGAAAAGGCAATCCCTGGCGTAATTATAATTTGCGACAGTAAAAAATTATTTCTTGAATAATTTACTATAGAAAAGGCAATCCCTGGCGTAATTATAATTTGCGACAGTAAAAAAATATTTTTTGAATAATTTACTATAGAAAAGGCAATCCCTGGCGTAATTATAATTTGCGACAGTAAAAAATTATTTTTTGAATAATTTACTATAGAAAAGGCAATCCCTGGTGTAATTAAAATTTGCGACAGAAAAAAAATTAATTTTTGCAACATTTACTATAGAAAAGGCAATCCCTGGCGTAATTAAAATTTGCGACAGTAAAAAATGAATTTTTGAATAATTTACTGTAGAAAAGGCAATCCCTGGCGTAATTAAAATTTCCGACAGTAAAAAATTATTTTTTGAATAAGTTACTATAGAAAAGGCAATCCCTGGCGTAATTATAATTTGCGACAGTAAAAAATTATTTTTTGAATAATTTACTATAGAAAAGGCAATCCCTGGCGTAATTATAATTTGCGACAGTAAAAAATTATTTTTTGAATAATTTACTATACAAAAGGCAATCCCTGGCGTAATTAAAATTTGCGACACTAAACAATTATTTTTTGAATAATTTACTATAGAAAAGGCAATCCCTGGCGTAATTATAATTTGCGACAGTAAAAAATTATTTTTTTGGCAAAATTTACTATAGAAAAGGCAATCCCTGGCGTATTTAAAATTTGCGACAGTATAAAATTATTTTTGAATAATTTACTATAGAAAAGGCAATCGCTGGCGTAATTAAAATTTGCGACAGAAAAAAAATATTTTTTGAATAATTTGCTATAGAAAAGGCAATCCCTGGCGTAATTATAATTTGCGACAGTAAAAAATTATTTTTTGAATAATTTACTATAGAAAAGGCAATCCCTGGCGTAATTATAATTTGTCGACAGTAAAAAATTATTTTTTGAATAATTTACTATAGAAAAGGCAATCCCTGCGTAATTAAAATTTGCGACACTAAACAATTAATTTTTGAAATAATTTACTATAGAAAAGGCAATCCCTGCGTAATTAAAATTGAGACACTAAACAATTATTTTTTGAATAATTTACTATAGAAAAGGCAATCTCTGGCGTAATTAAAATTTGCGACAGTATAAAATTAATTTTTGAATAATTTACTATAGAAAAGGCAATCCCTGGCGCAATTAAATTTGCGACAGTAAAAAATTAATTTTTTGAATAATTTACTATAGAAAAGGCAATCCCTGGCGTAAATTATAATTTGCGACAGTAAAAAATTATTTTTTGAATAATTTACTATAGAAAAGGCAATCCCTGGCGTAATTATAATTTGAGACAGTAAAAAATGAATTTTTGAATAATTTACTATAGAAAAGGCAATCCCTGGCGTAATTATAATTTGCGACAGTAAACAATTATTTTTTGCAAAATTTACTATAGAAAAGGCAATCCCTGGCGTAATTATAATTTGCGACAGTAAAAAATTATTTTTTGAATAATTTACTATACAAAAGGCAATCCCTGGAGTAATTAAAATTGCGACACTAAACAATTGATTTTTTGAATAATTTACTATAGAAAAGGCAATCCCTGGCGTAAATTATAATTTGCGACAGTAAAAAATTATTTTTTGAATAATTTACTATAGAAAAGGCAATCCCTGGCGTAATTATAATTTACGACAGTAAAAAATTATTTTTGAATAATTTACTATAGAAAAGGCAATCCCTGGCGTAATTATAATTTGAGACAGTAAAAAATGAATTTTTGGATAATTTACTATAGAAAAGGCAATCCCTGGCCTAATAAAATTTGCGACAGTAAAAAATTAATTTTGAATAATTTACTATAGAAAAGGCAATCCCAGGCGTAATTAAAATTTGAGACAGTAAAAAAATTATTTTTTGAATAATTTACTATAGAAAAGGCAATCCCTGGCGTAATTAAAATTTGAGACAGTAAAAAATTATTTTTTGAATAATTTACTATACAAAAGGCAATCCCTGGCGTATTTAAAATTTGCAACAGTAAAAAATTATTTTTGCAACATTTACTATAGAAAAGGCAATCCCTGGCGTAATTAAAATTTGCGACAGTAAAAAAATAGTTTTTGCAAAATTTACTATAGAAAAGGCAATCCCTGGCGTATTTAAAATTTGCGACAGTATAAAATTATTTTTTGAATAATTTACTATAGAAAAGGCAATCCTGGCGTAATTAAAATTTGTGACAGAAAATATTATTTTTTGAATAATTTACTATAGAAAAGCAATCCCTGGCGTAATTAAAATTGCGACAGTAAAAAATTAGTTTTTGCAAAATTACTATAGAAAAGGCAATCCCTGGCGTATTTAAAATTTGCGACAGTATAAAATTATTTTTGAATATTTACTATAGAAAAGGCAATCCCTGGCGTAATTAAAATTTGAGACAGTAAAAAATGAATTTTTGAATAATTCAAAAGGCAATCCCTGGCGAAAATTAAAATTTGCGACAGAAAAAAAAATAATTTTTGAATAATTTACTATAGAAAAAGGCAATCCCTGGCGTAATTATAATTTGCGACAGTAAAAAATTATTTTTTGCAAAATTTACTATAGAAAAGGCAATCCCTGGCGTATTAAAATTTGCGACAGTATAAAATTATTTTTTGAATAATTTACTATAGAAAAGGCAATCCCTGGCGTAATTAAAATTTGCGACAGAAAAAAAATTATTTTTTGAATAATTTACTATAGAAAAGGCAATCCCTGGCGTAATTTAAAATTTGCGACACTAAACAATTATTTTTTGAATAATTTACTATAGAAAAGGCAATCCCTGGCGTAATTATAATTTGCGACAGTAAAAAAATGAATTTTTGCAAAATTTACTATAGAAAAGGCAATCCCTGGCGTAATTAAAATTTGCGACAGTTAAAAATGAATTTTTGAATAATTTACTATAGAAAAGGCAATCCCTGGCGTAATTATAATTTGCGACAGTAAAAAATGAATTTTTGCAAAATTTACTATAGAAAAGGCAATCCCTGGCGTAATTAAAATTTGCGACAGTAAAAAAATGAATTTTTTGAATAATTTACTATAGAAAAGGCAATCCCTAAATTTACTATAGAAAAGGCAATCCCTGGCGTAATTATAATTTGAGACAGTAAAAAATGAATTTTTGAATAATTTACTATAGAAAAGGCAATCGCTGGCGTAATTATAATTTGCGACAGTAAACAATTATTTTTTTGCAAAATTTACTATAGAAAAAGGCAATCCCTGGCGTAATTAAAATTTACGACAGTATAAAAATTATTTTTTTGAATAATTTACTATAGAAAAGGCAATCCCTGGCGTAATTAAAATTTGCGACACTAAACAATTATTTTTTGCAAAATTTACTATAGAAAAGGCAATCCCTGGCGTAATTAAAATTTGCGACACTAAAACAATTATTTTTTTGAATAATTTTACTATAGAAAAGGCAATCCCTGGCGTAATTAAAATTTGAGACATTAAAAAATGAATTTTTGAATAATTTACTATAGAAAAAGGCAATTAATGGCGTAATTAAAATTTGCGACAGTAAAAAATTAGTTTTTGCAAAATTTACTATAGAAAAGGCAATCCCTGGCGTAGTTAAAATTTGCGACACTAAACCATTATTTTTTGAATAATTTTACTATAGAAAAGGCATTCCCTGGCGTAATTAAAATTTGAGACAGTAAAAAATGATTTTTTGAATAATTTACTATAGGAAAGGCAATCCCTGGCGTAATTAAAATTTGAGACAGTAAAAAATGAATTTTTGAATAATTTACTATAGAAAAGGCAATCGCTGGCGTAATTATAATTTGCGACAGTAAAAAATTATTTTTTTGCAAAATTTACTATAGAAAAGGCAATCCCTGGCGTATTTAAAATTTGCGACAGTATAAAATTATTTTTTGAATAATTTACTATAGAAAAGGCAATCCCTGGCGTAATTAAAAATTTGCGACAGAAAAAAATTATTTTTTGAATAATTTACTATAGAAAAGGCAATCCCTGGCGTAATTAAAATTTGCGACACTAAACAATTAATTTTTGAATAATTTACTATAGAAAAGGCAATCCCTGGCGTAATTATAATTTGCGACAGTAAAAAATTATTTTTTGCAAAATTTACTATAGAAAAGGCAATCCCTGGCGTATTTAAAATTTGCGACAGTATAAAATTATTTTTTTGAATAATTTTACTATAGAAAAGGCAATCCCTGGCGTAATTAAAATTTGCGACAGAAAAAAATTATTTTTTGAATAATTTACTATAGAAAAGGCAATCCCTGGCGTAATTAAAATTTGCGACACTAAACAATTAATTTTTGAATAATTTACTATCGAAAAGGCAATCCCTGGCGTAATTATTAATTTGCGACAGTAAAAAAATGAATTTTTGCAAAATTTACTATAGAAAAGGCAATCCCTGGCGTAATTAAAATTTGCGACAGTTAAAAATGAATTTTTGAATAATTTACTATAGAAAAGGCAATCCCTGGCGTAATTATAATTTGCGACAGTAAAAAATGAATTTTTTGCAAAATTTACTATAGAAAAGGCAATCCTGGCGTAATTAAAATTTGCGACAGTAAAAAATGAATTTTTGAATAATTTACTATAGAAAAGGCAATCCCTGGCGTAATTATAATTTGAGACAGTAAAAAATGAATTTTTGAATAATTTACTATAGAAAAGGCAATCGCCGGCGTAATTATAATTTGCGACAGTAAACAATTATTTTTTGCAAAATTTACTATAGAAAAGGCAATCCCTGGCGTAATTAAAATTTACGACAGTATAAAATTATTTTTTGAATAATTTACTATAGAAAAGGCAATCCCTGGCGTAATTAAAATTTGCGACACTAAACAATTATTTTTTGCAAAATTTACTATAGAAAAGGCAATCCCTGGCGTAATTAAAATTTGCGACACTAAACAATTATTTTTTGAATAATTTTACTATAGAAAAGGCAATCCCTGGCGTAATTAAAATTTGAGACATTAAAAAATGAATTTTTGAATAATTTACTATAGAAAAGGCAATTAATGGCGTAATTAAAATTTGCGACAGTAAAAAAATTAGTTTTTGCAAAATTTACTGTAGAAAAGGCAATCCCTGGCGTAGTTAAAATTTGCGACACTAAACCATTATTTTTTGAATAATTTACTATAGAAAAAGGCATTCCCTGGCGTAATTAAAATTTGAGACAGTAAAAAATGATTTTTTGAATAATTTACTATAGGAAAGGCAATCCCTGGCGTAATTAAAAATTTGAGACAGTAAAAAAATGAATTTTTTAATAATTTACTATAGAAAAGGCAATCCCTGGCGTAATTAAAATTTGCGACAGAAAAAAAATTAATTTTTGCAACATTTACTATAGAAAAGGCAATCCCTGGCGTAATTAAAATTTTGCGACAGTAAAAAAATGAATTTTTGAATAATTTTACTATAGAAAAGGCAATCCCTGGCGTAATTAAAATTTGCGACAGTATAAAATTATTTTTTGCAAAATTGACTATAGAAAAGGCAATCCCTGGCGTAATTAAAATTTGAGACACTAAAACAATTATTTTTTGCAAAATTTACTATAGAAAAGGCAATCCCTGGCGTAATTAAAATTTCCCGACAGTAAAAAATTAGTTTTTGAATAATTTACTATAGAAAAGGCAATCCCTGGCGTAATAAAAATTTGAGACAGTAAAAAAATGAATTTTTGAATAATTTACTATAGAAAAGGCAATCCCTGGCGTAATTAAAATTTGAGACACTAAACAATTATTTTTTGCAAAATTTACTATAGAAAAGGCAATCCCTGGCGTAATTAAAATTTGAGACAGTAAAAATTAATTTTTGCAAAATTTACTATAGAAAAGGCAATCCCTGGCGTAATTAAAATTTGCGACATTATAAAATTATTTTTTGAATAATTTACTATAGAAAAGGCAATCCCTGGCGTAATTAAAATTTGTGACAGTAAAAAATTATTTTTTGAATAATTTACTATAGAAAAGGCAATCCCTGGCGTAATTAAAATTTGAGACAGTAAAGAATTATTTTTTGAATAATTTACTATAGAAAATGCAATCCCTGGCGTAATTAAAATTTGCGACAGTAAAAAATTAATTTTTGCAAAATTTACTATAGAAAAGGCAATCCCTGGCGTAATTAAAATTTGAGACAGTAAAAAAATGAATTTTTGAATAATTTACTATAGAAAAAGGCAATCCCTGGCGTAATTAAAATTTGCAAAGTATAAAATTATTTTTTGAATAATTTACTATAGAAAAGGCAATCCCTGGCGTATTTAAAATTTGCGACAGTAAAAAATTATTTTTTGAATAATTTACTATAGAAAAGGCAATCCCTGGCGTAATTAAAATTTGCGACAGTATAAAATTATTTTTTTGAATAATTTTACTATAGAAGAGGCAATCCCTGGCGTAATTAAAATTTGCGACACTAAACAATTATTTTTTGCAAAATTTTACTATAGAAAAGGCAATCCCTGGCGTAATTAAAATTTGAGACAGTAAAAAATGAATTTTTGAATAATTTACTATAGAAAAGGCAATCCCTGGCGTAATTAAAATTTGCAAAGTATAAAATTATTTTTTGAATAATTTACTATAGAAAAGGCAATCCCTGGCGTATTTAAAATTTGCGACAGTAAAAAATTATTTTTTGAATAATTTACTATAGAAAAGGCAATCCCTGGCGTAATTAAAAATTTGCGACAGTAAAAAATGAATTTTTGAATAATTTACTATACAAAAGGCAATCCCTGGCGTAATTAAAATTTGCGACACTAAACAATTATTTTTTGAATAATTTACTATAGAAAAGGCAATCCCTGGCGTAATTAAAATTTGAGACAGTAAAAAATGAATTTTTGAATAATTTACTATAGAAAAGGCTATCCCTGGCGTAATTAAAAATTTGCGACAGTAAAAAAATGAATTTTTGAATAATTTACTATAGAAAAGGCAATCCCTGGCGTAATTAAAATTTGAGACAGTAAAAAAATTATTTTTTGAATAATTTACTATAGAAAAGGCAATCCCTGGGGTAATTAAAATTTGCGACACTAAACAATTAGTTTTTTGTAAAATTTACTATAGAAAAGGCAATCCCTGGCGTAATTAAAATTTGCGACAGTAAAAAAATTAATTTTTGCAAAATTTACTATAGAAAAGGCAATCCCTGGCGTAATTAAAATTTGAGACAGTAAAAAAATTATTTTTTGAATAATTTACTATAGAAAAGGCAATCCCTGGCGTAATTAAAATTTGAGACAGTAAAAAATTATTTTTTTAATAATTTACTATACAAAAGGCAATCCCTGGCTTATTTAAAATTTGCAACAGTAAAAAATTATTTTTTTGCAACATTTACTATAGAAAAGGCAATCCCTGGCGTAATTAAAATTTGCGACAGTAAAAAATTAGTTTTTGCAAAATTTACTATAGAAAAGGCAATCCCTGGCGTATTTAAAATTTGCGACAGTATAAAATTATTTTTTGAATAATTTACTATAGAAAAGGCAATCCCTGGCGTAATTAAAATTTGTGACAGAAAAAATTATTTTTTGAATAATTTACTAGAGAAAAGGCAATCCTTGGCGTAATTAAAATTTGCGACAGTAAAAAATTTGTTTTTACAAAATTTACTATAGAAAAGGCAATCCCTGGCGTATTTTAAAATTTGCGACAGTATAACATTATTTTTTTTTATAATTTTACTATAAAAAAGGCAATCCCTGGCGTAATTAAAATTTGAGACAGTAAAAAATGAATTTTTTGAATAATTTACTATACAAAAGGCAATCCCTGGCGTAATTAAAATTTGCGACAGAAAAAAAATTAATTTTTGAATAATTTACTATAGAAAAGGCAATCCCTAGCGTAATTATAATTTGCGACAGTAAAAAAATTATTTTTTGCAAAATTTACTATAGAAAAGGCAATCCCTGGCGTAATTATAATTTGCGACAGTAAAAAATGAATTTTTGCAAAATTTACTATAGAAAAGGCAATCCCATGGCGTAATTAAAATTTGCGACAGTAAAAAATGAATTTTTGAATAATTTACTATAGAAAAGGCAATCCCTGGCGTAATTATAATTTGCGACAGTAAAAAATGAATTTTTGCAAAATTTACTATAGAAAAGGCAATCCCTGGCGTAATTAAAATTTGCGACAGTAAAAAATGAATTTTTTAATAATTTACTATAGAAAAGGCAATCCCTGGCGTAATTATAATTTGAGACAGTAAAAAATGAATTTTTGAATAATTTACTATTGAAAAGGCAATCCCTGGCGAAATTATAATTTGCGACAGTAAACAATTATTTTTTGCAAAATTTACTATAGAAAAGGCAATCCCTGGCGTAATTAAAATTTGCGACAGTATAAAATTATTTTTTTGAATAATTTACTATAGAAAAGGCAATCCCTGGCGTAATTAAAATTAGCGACACTAAACAATTATTTTTTGCAAAATTTACTATAGAAAAGGCAATCCCTGGCGTAATTAAAATTTGCGACACTAAACAATTATTTTTTTGAATAATTTACTATAGAAAAGGCAATCCCTGGCGTAATTAAAATTTGAGACAGTAAAAAAATGAATTTTTGAATAATTTACTATAGAAAAGGCAATCCCTGGCGTAACTAAAATTTGCGACAGTAAAAAATGAGTTTTTGCAAAATTTACTATAGAAAAGCAATCCCTGGCGTAATTAAAAATTTTGCGACACTAAACAATTATTTTTTGAATAATTTTACTATAGAAAAGGCAATCCCTGGCGCAATTAAAATTTGCGACAGTATAAAAATTATTTTTTGCAAAATTTACTATAGAAAAGGCAATCCCTGGCGTAATTAAAATTTGAGACACTAAACAATTATTTTTTGCAAAATTTACTATAGAAAAGGCAATACCTGGCGTAATTAAAATTTGAGACAATAAAAAATTAGTTTTTGAATAATTTACTATAGAAAAGGCAATCCCTGGCGTAATTAAAATTTGAGACAGTAAAAAATGAATTTTTGAATAATTTACTATAGAAAAGGCAATCCCTGGCGTAATTAAAATTTGAGACACTAAACAATTATTTTTTGCAAAATTTACTATAGAAAAGGCAATCCCTGGCGTAATTAAAATTTGAGACAGTAAAAAAATTAATTTTTGCAAAATTCACTATAGAAAAGGCAATCCCTGACGTAATTAAAATTTGCGACAGTATAAAATTATTTTTTGAATAATTTACTATAGAAAAGGCAATCCCTGGCGTAATTAAAAATTTGCGACAGTTAAAAATGAATTTTTGAATAATTTTACTATAGAAAAGGCAATCCCTGGCGTAATTATAATTTGCGACAGTAAAAAATGAATTTTTGCTAAATTTACTATAGAAAAGGCAATCCCTGGCGTAATTAAAATTTGCGACAGTAAAAAATGAATTTTTGAATAATTTACTATAGAAAAGGCAATCCCTGGCGTAATTATAATTTGAGACAGTAAAAAATGAATTTTTGAATAATTTACTATAGAAAAGGCAATCGCTGGCGTAATTATAATTTGCGACAGTAAACAATTATTTTTTGCAAAATTTTACTATAGAAAAGGCAATCCCCTGGCGTAATTAAAATTTACGACAGTATAAAATTATTTTTTGAATAAATTTACTATAGAAAAGGCAATCCCTGGCGTAATTAAAATTTGCGACACTAAACAATTATTTTTTGCAAAATTTACTATAGAAAAGGCTATCCCTGGCGTAATTAAAATTTGCGACACTAAACAATTATTTTTTGAATAATTTACTATAGAAAAGGCAATCCCTGGCGTAATTAAAATTTGAGACAGTAAAAAAATGAATTTTTGAATAATTTACTATAGAAAAGGCAATCAATGGCGTAATTAAAATTTGCGACAGTAAAAAATTAGTTTTTGCAAAATTTACTATAGAAAAGGCAATCCCTGGCGTAGTTAAAATTTGCGACACTAAACAATTATTTTTTGAATAATTTACTATAGAAAAGGCATTCCCTGGCGTAATTAAAATTTGAGACAGTAAAAAATGATTTTTTTGAATAATTTACTATAGAAAAGGCAATCCCTGGCGTAATTAAAATTTGAGACAGTAAAAAATGAATTTTTTAATAATTTACTATAGAAAAGGCAATCCCTGGCGTAATTAAAATTTGCGACAGAAAAAAAAATTAATTTTTGCAACATTTACTATAGAAAAGGCAATCCCTGGCGTAATTAAAATTTGCGACAGTAAAAAATGAATTTTTTGAATAATTTACTATAGAAAAGGCAATCCCTGGCGTAATTAAAATTTGCGACAGTATAAAATTATTTTTTGCAAAATTGGACTATAGAAAAGGCAATCCCTGGCGTAATTAAAATTTGAGACACTAAACAATTATTTTTTGCAAAATTTACTATAGAAAAGGCAATCCCTGGCGTAATTAAAATTTCCGACAGTAAAAAATTAGTTTTTGAATAATTTACTATAGAAAAGGCAATCCCTGGCGTAATAAAAATTTGAGACAGTAAAAAATGAATTTTTGAATAATTTACTATAGAAAAGGCAATCCCTGGCGTAATTAAAATTTGAGACACTAAACAATTATTTTTTGCAAAATTTACTATAGAAAAGGCAATGCCTGGCGTAATTAAAATTTGAGACAGTAAAAAATTAATTTTTGCAAAATTTACTATAGAAAAGGCAATCCCTGGCGTAATTAAAATTTGCGACATTATAAAATTATTTTTTGAATAATTTACTATAGAAAAGGCAATCCCTGGCGTAATTAAAATTTGTGACAGTAAAAAATTATTTTTTAAATAATTTACTATAGAAAAGGCAATCCCTGGCGTAATTAAAATTTGAGACAGTAAAAAATTATTTTTTGAATAATTTACTATAGAAAATGCAATCCCTGGCGTAATTAAAATTTGCGACAGTAAACAATTATTTTTTGCAAAATGTACTATAGAAAAGGCAATCCCTGGCGTAATTAAAATTTGCGACAGTATAAAATTATTTTTTGAATAATTTTACTATAGAAGAGGCAATCCCTGGCGTAATTAAAATGTGAGACAGTAAAAAATGAATTTTTGAATAATTTACTATACAAAAGGCAATCCCTGGCGTAATTAAAATTTGCGACACTAAACAATTATTTTTTGAATAA
This sequence comes from Dioctria linearis, assembly GCA_963930735.1. Classification (NCBI taxonomy): domain Eukaryota; kingdom Metazoa; phylum Arthropoda; class Insecta; order Diptera; family Asilidae; genus Dioctria; species Dioctria linearis. Next base: position 31,693 of record CAWVNZ010000037.1, read on the forward strand.
TTTTACTATAGAAAAGGCAATCCCTGGCGTAATTAAAATTTGCGACACTAAACAATTATTTTTTGCAAAATTTACTATAGAAAAGGCAATCCCTGGCGTAATTAAAATTTGAGACAGTAAAAAATGAATTTTTGAATAATTTACTATAGAAAAGGCAATCCCTGGCGTAATTAAAATTTGCGAAAGTATAAAAAAGGCAATCCCTGGCGTAATTAAAATTTGCGACAGTAAAAAATGAATTTTTGAATAATTTACTATACAAAAGGCAATCCCTGGCGTAATTAAAATTTGCGACACTAAACAATTATTTTTTGAATAATTTACTATAGAAAAGGCAATCCCTGGCGTAATTAAAATTTGAGACAGTAAAAAATGAATTTTGAATAATTTACTATAGAAAAGGCTATCCCTGGCGTAATTAAAATTTGCGACAGTAAAAAATGAATTTTTGAATAATTTACTATAGAAAAGGCAATCCCTGGCGTAATTAAAATTTGAGACAGTAAAAAATTATTTTTTGAATAATTTACTATAGAAAAGGCAATCCCTGGGGTAATTAAAATTTGCGACACTAAACAATTATTTTTTGCAAAATTTACTATAGAAAAGGCAATCCCTGGCATAATTGAAATTTGCGACACTAAACAATTATTTTTTGAATAATTTACTATAGAAAAGGCAATCCCTGGCGTAATTAAAATTTGCGACACTAAACAATTAATTTTTGAATAATTTACTATAGAAAAGGCAATCCCTGGCGTAATTATAATTTGCGACAGTAAAAAATGAATTTTTGCAAAATTTACTATAGAAAAGGCAATCCATGGCGTAATTAAAATTTGCGACAGTAAAAAATGAATTTTTGAATAATTTACTATAGAAAAGGCAATCCCTGGCGTAATTATAATTTGCGACAGTAAAAAATGAATTTTTGCAAAATTTACTATAGAAAAGGCAATCCCTGGCGTAATTAAAATTTGCGACAGTATAAAATTATTTTTTGAATAATTTACTATAGAAAAGGCAACCCCTGGCGTAATTAAAATTTGCGACACTAAACAATTATTTTTTGCAAAATTTACTATAGAAAAGGCAATCCCTGGCATAATTAAAATTTGCGACACTAAACAATTATTTTTTGAATAATTTACTATAGAAAAGGCAATCCCTGGCGTAATTAAAATTTGAGACAGTAAAAAATGAATTTTTGAATAATTTACTATAGAAAAGGCAATCCCTGGCGTAATTAAAATTTGCGACAGTAAAAAATGAGTTTTTGCAAAATTTACTATAGAAAAGGCAATCCCT